>SZWC01024480.1:11682-37449 GCA_023375785.1 Penium margaritaceum | reverse complement strand
AGATATAGGTATGGATATAGATATAGATATAGATATAGATAAAGATATAGATATAGATATAGATATAGATATAGATATAGATATAGATATAGATATAGATATAGATATAGATATAGATATAGATATAGATGAAGATATAGATGTAATTATAGATATAGATATAGATATAGATATAAATATGAATAAAGATATAGGTATGAATAGAGATATAGATATCGATATAGATATAGATATAGATATAGATATAGATATAGATATAGATATAGATATAGATGTAGATATAGATATAGATATAGATATAGATATAGATATAGATATAGATATGGATATAGATATAGATAAAGATATAGAGATAGATATAGATATAGATATAGATATCGATATAGATATAGATATAGATATCGATATAGATATAGATATAGATATCGATATAGATATAGATATAGATATCGATATAGATATAGATATAGATATCGATATAGATATAGATATAGATATCGATATAGATATAGATATAGATATCGATATAGATATAGATATAGATATCGATATAGATATAGATATAGATATCGATATAGATATAGATATAGATATCGATATAGATATAGATATAGATATCGATATAGATATAGATATAGATATCGATATAGATATAGATATAGATATCGATATAGATATAGATATAGATATCGATATAGATATAGATATAGATATCGATATAGATATAGATATAGATATCGATATAGATATAGATATAGATATCGATATAGATATAGATATAGATATCGATATAGATATAGATATAGATATCGATATAGATATAGATATAGATATCGATATAGATATAGATATAGATATCGATATAGATATAGATATAGATATCGATATAGATATAGATATAGATATCGATATAGATATAGATATAGATATCGATATAGATATAGATATAGATATCGATATAGATATAGATATAGATATCGATATAGATATAGATATAGATATCGATATAGATATAGATATAGATATCGATATAGATATAGATATAGATATCGATATAGATATAGATATAGATATCGATATAGATATAGATATAGATATCGATATAGATATAGATATAGATATCGATATAGATATAGATATAGATATCGATATAGATATAGATATAGATATCGATATAGATATAGATATAGATATCGATATAGATATAGATATAGATATCGATATAGATATAGATATAGATATCGATATAGATATAGATATAGATATCGATATAGATATAGATATAGATATCGATATAGATATAGATATAGATATCGATATAGATATAGATATAGATATCGATATAGATATAGATATAGATATCGATATAGATATAGATATAGATATCGATATAGATATAGATATAGATATCGATATAGATATAGATATAGATATCGATATAGATATAGATATAGATATCGATATAGATATAGATATAGATATCGATATAGATATAGATATAGATATCGATATAGATATAGATATAGATATCGATATAGATATAGATATAGATATCGATATAGATATAGATATAGATATCGATATAGATATAGATATAGATATCGATATAGATATAGATATAGATATCGATATAGATATAGATATAGATATCGATATAGATATAGATATAGATATCGATATAGATATAGATATAGATATCGATATAGATATAGATATAGATATCGATATAGATATAGATATAGATATCGATATAGATATAGATATAGATATCGATATAGATATAGATATAGATATCGATATAGATATAGATATAGATATCGATATAGATATAGATATAGATATCGATATAGATATAGATATAGATATCGATATAGATATAGATATAGATATCGATATAGATATAGATATAGATATCGATATAGATATAGATATAGATATCGATATAGATATAGATATAGATATCGATATAGATATAGATATAGATATCGATATAGATATAGATATAGATATCGATATAGATATAGATATAGATATCGATATAGATATAGATATAGATATCGATATAGATATAGATATAGATATCGATATAGATATAGATATAGATATCGATATAGATATAGATATAGATATCGATATAGATATAGATATAGATATCGATATAGATATAGATATAGATATCGATATAGATATAGATATAGATATCGATATAGATATAGATATAGATATCGATATAGATATAGATATAGATATCGATATAGATATAGATATAGATATCGATATAGATATAGATATAGATATCGATATAGATATAGATATAGATATCGATATAGATATAGATATAGATATCGATATAGATATAGATATAGATATCGATATAGATATAGATATAGATATCGATATAGATATAGATATAGATATCGATATAGATATAGATATAGATATCGATATAGATATAGATATAGATATCGATATAGATATAGATATAGATATCGATATAGATATAGATATAGATATCGATATAGATATAGATATAGATATCGATATAGATATAGATATAGATATCGATATAGATATAGATATAGATATCGATATAGATATAGATATAGATATCGATATAGATATAGATATAGATATCGATATAGATATAGATATAGATATCGATATAGATATAGATATAGATATCGATATAGATATAGATATAGATATCGATATAGATATAGATATAGATATCGATATAGATATAGATATAGATATCGATATAGATATAGATATAGATATCGATATAGATATAGATATAGATATCGATATAGATATAGATATAGATATAGATATAGATATAGATATAGATATAGATATAGATATAGATATAGATATAGATATAGATAAAGATATAGAGATAGATATAGATATAGATATAGATATAGATATAGATGACATAGGTGACCCCCTATTGAGCTCGAGGCATAACTCGGTGCACCACTTGCTCCTTCATTACCTACACAACAACTTATACCACCCATTGCACCATCTCCTACACCACATGTTACACCATCTACTACATCGCCTCCTACACAATTAGCTACATTACCTGCTATACTTCCCACTACAACAACCGTAGCTCTGCTTCCAGGCCTAACAACGACACTCATGACCATGCCCACGGTCTGTTGGTTGAATACATTCACTATAGCTAGAATCATTGTCGTTTCCCTGCTTCGCGTCCGTCCACGCAGCATTGACAAGTGGGTTCGTCACCGAGCAACTGTGTTGTTCATGAGAACCACACAATTGGAGGTGCGCCACCACCACCTTAACCAACTATCCGTCATGGTCCCATTCATGGTGTTCCTTAAGTGCTCGCTTTAGTTCAACACCAACCTTGGACATTCCACATTGTGAAATTTGACATAGATGCCAAAGAAGATCTCTCCTTCTTGTTGAATTGAGATTGGGAGTACGAAGAATGGGAGAGATGCTTTGATGAAGATGCGAGAAAGAATCTACAACAGTTTTTGATATAGCCTTGGTCCTTGGAATAGAGCGCGGTAGCGCCTTATACATAATTGTCCTTGGGCAAGCACTTGTTCCATTGTCCCCGTGTTTTCTCTAGTTGTCTAGGAAGCAAATGTATTCTAACTATCTTAAAGTTTCATTAATGGTATTTTAAAATGTTCAAGATTCCAATATCTGGTTATTTTTCAAAAAAATTTCTGTTCTCTTTTCTACCGTTGAGACTCTTAGGAAGAATGGAAAAGATTTAGTTCACAAATAGGTTCACGTTGTTGTGTAGATATTTACGATGAAAAACAATGTCCAAAGTTTATAGAGGCTTTCATTCCCCTTTTTAATCAAGGCGTATGCTGTTTTTTGTTGATCAGGAAAAGTGCCTCATCTTTTCTTCTTCATGGTTGAACATGCGTTTTTGTACTTGCATTGCGGCGAAGTCCATTACATACTGGAACTCGTGTGGGGATGGATGCATTATGGAACTCATCTGTTGGAATGCACACTCCTCTCGGCTTTAGGCGGCTGTTTATTTCTTGTGGGAATTTTTGTTTCCCGCATAAAAGTATCCTATTACGCGTTGTAGCGATGGTCGCCACGATGAAATTTTCATGAACGTATATGATGTCTGATCTGTTCACGCACATGTATGTACATCTTTCCTGGTTAGTGCGCGTGGATTATGTCTTCACTGATTTTCTTTCTTAGTCACGCATGTTGATTTCGGGTCAAGAACAGGCAAATAAAGCAGGTTTATGCCGACGTCATCAAAGGACCCCGTTGATTTTGGTTGCGGTTGGGGAACCGCATCAATGTCTTCGCTGGCGCATGTTGCTTAAACTACGGATTGTGTGGAAGCGAGTTCAGCGATAGAAAATCTTCGACGACGGTTAGGATCTGACCGAAGCCAGCGCGACATTACAGCCAGGTGAATTTCGCACAGTGCTTTGTCGTGGTTTGACTACTTCCTGGAATTTTACATTATTATTGTGTAATTGCGCACGTAATATCTCACGGTGCCTTGAGAAACGCAGCCCTATTTGTCGGTTTGAATTTCTGTGAAGGTAACTGACACGGCCAAACTGTGGAAGGTACATCCATTGGCCGCGGCTGCTGGACGCTGCAAATTATTCATCGTTCTCCGAATAGACATGATGTTAGTATCGTAATTGCTTCATTTAGTACAAAATCGTCAGACTTCAATTGGAAGGTAGATGTCATCAAATCACCCATCATTGTAGGGTAAAGTGAGTTCGGCGATAAAAAATCTTCGATGGCGGTGAGGATCTATTGGAAGCCAAGGTGGCATTCTAGTCGGGTGCGTTTGGAAAATTGATTTGTCGTGCAATGACTATTTCCTGAAAGCTGACTACATTATTGCTGAGATGCGCACATAAAACTACATGGTCCCTAGAGACACACGGCACTTTTTGTCGGTTCGAATTTCTGTGAGGGTGAGTGACTCGGCTTTACTGTGGAAGGTACATCTACTGGCTTTCGGGCGTGTTAAATGTTTTCATTTTTTTTGAAATAGACATGATGGGAGCATCTTCTTTGATGCTTTCCTTGCAAAAATCATCAGACATAAAGTTTGTTAGCCTGTAATGAGGACATTAACAGCAAAAGAACGCAAATATCCACATTAGTGATAATAGTCCTTGTTTTGACTACATTAAATGAAACTGACCAAGAACTGAAAAAGGTGAATAAAAGAATGTTATGTGCACATCCAGTCTCGGACGTCGGCTCAATATGTCTCAATGAGATGAGCATGAAAACATAATTGATGCACGCTAACAAGCAAATTTGTTAATACACATGCAACAACACGTTTGTGGCGGCACATATCAATAGAATTGAAAACTGGGAATTCCCGCATGTAAAACAATTCTGTCACAGTTTATCAGAGTATTGTAATTTGAAAGACACCTTTATTCTACCTTTACATGATAAGCCTACTTTTCTACATGGACAAAGATCTTTTTATTCGTAATTATTCCACATTTGTCAACTCCTAGCCAATGTTTGTAACACTAGTCATAGTAAATCTTGAAATCTGTTTAATTATTGAAATACAAGCAGAATCTAAAAGTTATATTAAGGATTTTGTAATCTAGACACTTACATCAGTTGAATAATGGTAGTCATTCTCCCTTGTCGTTTTAGGAAAGGTTTGATTTTAATAAAACTAAACATAGAAATTTCATACAGAATATATCAAACACAATGATAGAAGATCATCATGGCTATGATTATAATAGCAAAAATTTTATGAAGATAAAAATGAAAAATATAGCCAATAGAATAGCATAATGAATAATACAATCATTGTTTTCTTCTTACAAATGGGGCTAGTATTGAACATTGAGGGATAAACTAAGTTCTATATGAGGGCAGTTTATGAGATGGACTCACTCTTGAGGCATTTCAAAAAATGGAATACACCTTAGAGATTGTAAAATTCCAAAGTAAATGGTTTTAGAATCGTCAAACTTGTATGAACTATTTTGAAAAATGATTCCAATCACCAAATTTTTTGTTTTGTTCAGCCAATTTTCAATGACACTAAGTCTAGGACATCAGACTGTTCAAACTAGAGTCAAACCCAAGGCTTTCATTATCTTGTCTGTTGTTTTGCCTTTTTGTTCCCATGTGGTACACGACCACATGGAAACATGTTTGACGAGTGCAATTGCACACAAAGTAAGAACTTTGCATTCTAAATCCTAGTTTTCCGTATTTGAACATTGATGACATGGATGATCAAGACTGTTTGATGACCCATGTCAGTCGGGTTTGGCTAAAACTAAAGCGTGGGTGTATACTGTGAGTTGGACGTGGACATCCTTACCGTAACAGACGCATGGCGGTGAATTTTGAAGATGAAAATGCAGAAGGAGAGTGTGGTAGGAAGACATGAGCCCAGACAATTTCAAATAGCATGGGTTGCAATTGACATGTGAACAAAATGCAAAGAATCACCAAGATAAAATCACGTGATTGTTTAAAACAAATTTGACAAGAACTAGTGAACTTACTTCATAACTATGAAATTGAACAATGATCAGTTTTTAAACTTCACGCTATGTTTACAAATGTTCACTAAAAAACAATTACATTGATGAAGGAGTCAATTGGAAAAAATTAATTGCATGAACAGCATTGGAAGTGATTACCTGCTAAAATTCACCTGAATTCAAGAATAATTTAGCTATTCTATGACTCCATACAAATGAAGGCATTTTTAGGACATCTATAGACAAAAGTACAAAATCTATGTTAAAAAGAAGAGGATACAATAATATATATAATTATCTAAATATATGCTACATTAGAGAAACGGAAAAAATTCATTGAAATTTGTTGCACATCTTGAAACGTTTACATACGTAGGCTTTTGGACCTTGGATTGAAAGGCGTTTCTGATAGCATTTATATCAAAGATTTTGAGTTATAATTGAGATAAAGTGGTTATTCACCCATGTTACCACCTTTTTTTTCAAACTTGCCCAAGCAAGGAGGTATGTTTTCATTATGCACCTTTTATACATAGTGTCATGTGTGTACACTACATGCATAGAACCTTCAATTTTCAGACTTTCATTCACTTTTTCAAAAAGAGTAGTTTGTTGATGAATAAAAGAAGATGCAATCTGTACCCTTAATTGCCACTTGAGGTTTATGTTTGATGTATTTTTAGTCATATGGGTGATTTGCACATAGCAATGGTTTCATACGTGGCATTTCCATATCCAGAATTATGTTTGTTCATCTCATTACAATTACTATAACTTTAAAACATTGAAGCACGAATGATCTCTTTGATCTTACATAAAAAGCATTCCATGACTTCACTCAACGTTTGAGAGGAATATTTCACCCGATTCACTTCATCCTCTCGTTGTTGAAACCCCCCAAAGTCAAATAAATCAAAGAAGTGTCTCATAGAGAGTATCATGCAGATGTAAGAAAGTGTAAACTGATGAACTCTCCATTTAAAAGGCTCTAAATGCATCTAGCCCCCCCCCCCTCCAATAACTTGAGTGTGTTTGGGAGTGTATCAAAGTGTATTCAGTATCTCCAAAAAACTATTCATTTGTGAGCTAACACACTTTTGCATCATTTTCATCCTCCTCCAAATACTTAACCCAAATATACGTCTCTCATGTACTTGATATTCGAGGGAGGGAGTACGTAGACTTAACATACACCTAGTAGATAACCTTTGTAACAAACACATTCAGTATAGGTTAATTAACCTTGCGAAACTTCACAATGTCCAAATTATTGAATACAAAATTTTTAGTTAACAATTTTCACGTTAACAAATATCCTTGGATCTTTTCCTTTAACCTATTTATTGATAAACAATTGTTAACCCCTTAAAAAAAAACCTTGAGGCTATTTCGGGCAGTAGCAATGCATTTATTCCATTTGAGTGAATCTACATAGATGTGTATGAATAAAATTGAGTATTAAAGAAAACGTCTTTAAGATTTGTAGCCCAATACACCCCCCTAATACAGTTTCAATATTAGGAGGGGGGGGGCAGCAAGTGGACTCCCCCTCTCAAACGAGAATATTTGTAAAAGAAGTGCATTAGCTAGTAAAGTTGATGGAATGTTTCAATAACATGTGTTGTATCATTTTTAAAGACATTTCCATTCAATCAGCACATCTACATCTTTGATTGATGACAAACATTAAACATGTTGTGATTGCTTATCTTTCTAAACATGCTCTTACATTGTGATATGAATGCAACCTTCATTGTATGCGTTATAGTTCATTAAACATATTTATGCACCACTACATGGGTAGGTATGAGGTCCACATAGTTGTTTTTCTATTCTCAAGACTGTTGTACACTTGTTGAGGGTTTGTAAAAACATGAAGCCTGTGCTAAGGTATCAAGTATTCTCTCATAAATTAGTTTATTTACTTTAGTGTCTTTCATGCATCCAGGAATACGTTTTTCCCCTATATGTAACCGATCAGAGGAGCCCCCATGGAAGTGAATAAGGAGATTGCACAAGGGGTTGTATGTCATGGAAGTTCATAATTGTAGAGAGGTGTACATCTTGTGACTTCCTTAAGAACATCTCATCAGACATCTCAAGCCTCTTCTTCCAATTTCTCCCACATACACCGTCTCTTGCATTTGTCTCATACACAGAGACGTCACTATTAGTTTTTCATTCCCCCCACATACACCGCTTCATACATTTGCCTCATACACTTTCTGATCTTAGATCTAGGGATAAGAGATAGGTTCATCGACATCACTTGGTAAATCCCCCTTCGAGTGTAATAGACAAGTGTACGAGGATTTTTTTGTGGAGAAAGTTGGAAAATGTATACTAATTGGCATCTTGTGACCCTTGAGTTTTTGAATGGGGTTCAATTTAAAATTTCTGACCATTTGAGTACATGGTTTGTGAGTTTTATGAGTCAAGGGTTCAAGAATTCCCCACTGGATAAAAGGGAATGTACATGGATCTTCAACCACTGCACTCAACGAAGCCCGGGAAAACATAAAATGAAACACAGTTTTTGTTGTAATGAGGGGATTTTTTTGTTTGAGTTGTGATATTCAAACGTAGGGTTCCACATGGAATGCAATTCAACGAGCGTCAAAGTCACCTTGCGCATTGTACACACTCCACCCCAACCATTCAAAGGCATTTCCCAGGAAGAGCAAGGGTCATCGCTCAATGAAGACTCTTACAAGAAAGAGGATCTGAATCACAGATGAATTCATAAGTTATTTCATTGCAAAAAGGACAAGACAAGACTTTTGGTGCAAATTTTGTCACTTGTTATTCCAACAAGTGTTTCAATTAATTTCTAAAACATATTTGATCCATGGTTGGTCTAAGGAAATCAACAAGTGCCGATCATGAAACTTCAAGAAGTGTTCACGGGATCTCCACACAATGGGCAAAAGTAAGGTTATTGTATAGTTGAATTTTGATTGACCATAGATGAATTACACTTTGATAAATCTCTCCTCCTCCCTAAGATTCCTCGAGTGTATTAGAGGGGTGTAGCAAGGAAATATGTACATGTATGTGAGATAATCTGCATGCATATAGAAATACGCCTGTGTATCAACCTGAACCTCTTTGATTTACACAGCACAATACACTTTTCCAATACAATCATGACCTCTAGGCGGGGAGGAGGGGACAAACTAGATCTCCCTCTAGGAGGTATATTACATAATGTGGATGATAAAGAAATTTCAGATCTTCATAATCATAGGTGAGGTTTTCAGTGATGATTCTGTTGTGGGAATGGAGATTCCTCCACAAAAACAAATACTATTGAAATTTGTTTAATTTTGTCCACTTCCACCTCATCTTTGTGTACCATCCAATTTTCTTTCACCAATAAGCTATGACCCTCTTGAACTAGATGGTATATATTCATGAACTAAAAGGAAGACTATAGTTTGAAGAAATAAGAAAATAGGATGAATTGTAGTAGTAAGTGCACTTCAGTGACACGTGTGGGATGTTTAAATCACATGTTTACAAAAACAAGAAACATAATGAGGCATGTATGAGGTCTTGTGTACTAGATCCGTGTTATGCGTATGATACCGCGTTGTGACTGGTCACTATAATAAATGACACCAAGTAATTTAGGGATTTTGAGAATATTGAGGCTTATTTTATGAAATTGAAATACTCTCAAGAAGTAAACAAAATTAAATTGAAACATCGATATGGTTTGTGACACTTGTTTTGAACTTTCTTAAAAGTGGTCAACATTGGGAATAAACAACAGATTGAGACGTGTGGCCAAAATGTCCTCGGAATCCTAAAATTTTAAATACATTATTTAGTGGACGATGAACATGAGAACAGATAGTCCAACTCACTCAGATCTAGGACTGCAATGCTAGGATGCAATAGCGCCCTTTTTTAATAAAGAAGTCTGGGCATGTCAGTAGATGTAGGCCAGTCTTGACTATAGTAACTTTTGATCAAGTGATTCACATCTTGGAGGCTATCATAGCACTCCTAGCTATTGTGGGCAACATCATAAAGGTGCCACATGTCAATATGTGCTATCATTTTGCCATGTATTCCATTTCAAATGATGTCTTTGATCACGTTATCTATATATATCTTCCACTCGGATAGTAGGTGAAGGAGCAACATCTCTAATGAGGGAATCCTTAGTTTGATTTCACAGGTACTCAAACTTGCTAATGTGGAAAGCTACATGAATTTCCATGATGTTTAGTTGAAAAGGTCAAGTGACATTCAGATTTTGCATTCCCTTGATCTCAAACAGGCCCAAATAAGATTTTTTCAGATTTAAAGTCATGTCCTTGGAGTTTTATGTTGTTTGCACTAAGAATGACGTGATCGCCAGCGGTCGAGATGTCGTCGCTACCATGTCGGTCTGCTACTTGATGCATCAAAACTTTGTAAGAATTTCACGTGTTTCCTTGTAAGAACTCAGAACGTTTTGTCATTGAATCTCTTTTATGGGAAGATGACTTAAGCTACTTAGTACTCTTGATGAGGCAAGATGTTTGTTGCTAACAAACTTGAATAGAATTTTACCCATCCTAGTAATTATCATGGCATTGTATGTGAATATTGATGTCCATTCATCACTCCGTACATGTTGATGTCTATTCATCACTCGGTACATATTTATGTCCATTCATTGCTCTATCATAATATGGATTTTTGGATAAGTCATGGTATTCCTCCAATAGAATTCACCACAATCATGTGTTATGCAAGATGATGTCTTGGCAAGTGAATCGTTGATGTCAGTAAGGGTCATGGAAACAAAAAAATGTTGTTTTCCTAACAAATTAAATCCTTGATGCCCTTTTTGATTAATCTTACGTGTCACAAGGCTCCTTTAAGGAGGAAAAGTTTATCTTGACCATTAAGTGTGGTCATCAATTCTGTAGTCCAAGTTGGACACCAACAATTCCATCCGTGGAGTTTGTTGGCACCTCATATTTGTTTGACGTTAAAGGGATTTGAGTGTGTGGTTGTGGATGAAACAATTTGTCATTGGCATTCCAAGTGAAAACACCACATCCCAAACATATGGATGTTTGAAAGCATATTTTTGTACATCGTGTAGTTGATGTTTGGCCCAAAAAGGTTTTGTCACGCATACATGATTGGTTGTTCTCCATGACTGTTGTCTTTGAGGAAGATTGCTTCAAAGCTTAATTCCACCATTTGATTGCAACTGCAGGGATGGAAATGAGGTGAGAGCGTTTCTCAAAGAGTTAAACCCTTCTTGAACCCATACTTCACTTGGTTGTTCTGCAAAAGTGATCAAAGAGAGGCAGAGACATAAGGGCGTACTCTTTTAAGAATCACTAATAGTAATTACAGGATCAAGAACACAATTGTACATCGCAAACTTTGGCATCAATTAACATTCAATTACTCTCAATTTTTTTGGGAACATGGTGATTGTTTTGTTAGTGATGAAGTGTTCAAGACGCTTGATCAAATGAAGATGGAAGTTGCACTCTAAGATTTGCTTTGTTGATTTTCCATCTGAAAAATTTGGAGAACATGGTGATTGCTCCTCCAGGGTATGGCTATACCCAAGGATGTTGTCAAGATCCTCAACAATGATTTTCTTTTGCTTAATTACAAAAAAAATTTCTTAAATGCCATAAGTGCTAGAAACCAAGATTGAATCTAAACTTGAAGTGCACGTATCTAATGTAAAACATTCCTTTCCTTAATATTCTCATTAAATATGCACATTGGATAAGAGCAAATGCGTAGGTTGGTTTTGATAATAATTCTTACTTTATTGAATTGGTCAAAAAGAAGGTCTGCTCATTGAAGTGGCTAGTGAAAGTTGACGGTGATGTTTTTTAATGCACGATAATGTACCAACATCTCTACAAGCTTCTTTTTCATAAAACGTACAAGTGATGATGAGGGTTTTGTGAATGGCCTAATTTTACTCTAACTAGGGAGTTTGTTTCGATCCTTGACTTTGGCTAACTCATAAGCGCATATCAAATAGGTTCCCTTGACCTTGTGCTTACTTTCCTACCTTAGGTCTTCCTAGTGATAAAAGCTACATTATGGGGGAAACTCTTAGGTATTTTTTTTTTTGGAAAGACCCATCTAATTCCTCAAAGATGGGTGTGACATCCTTTTGAATGGCTGCAAACTTTTCAACGGTCAGTATGGTTGCATCCACCATTGTGAATTGTTCTTTTTGTCTCGTTTCCTTCTTGAAAAGCCTCGCAACTCATCTTATTCACTGTTATCTTTAGGTTATGTCAAGTAATGTTACTTGGCATCTTGTCACTAGTGGTACTTTCTTTGCTGCTTATACATTTAGTGCTTCCTTGAAACAACAATGCATCCTAGGCCACTATATCAGATATAAGTGAATTTTTCTAGCATTAAAATTTAAGTGGAGTTCTTTGGAGCTCAAGGATTCCATGGATTTGTAGCCTTCAATTGACATTTTCACCTTAAAAAACCATGAAATTGCTTTTCAAATTATATTTGCATAAATTGTTCTTGGTTACAATGCTGTCAAAAGCTCCTTCATCTCATTAGTGTTGTAACACTTTGTGTTTATCTCTCTGTGTGTGTGTGTGTGTGTGTGTGTGTGTGTATGTGTGTGTGTGTGTGTGTGTGTGTATGTGTGTGTGTTTGTGTGTGTGTGTGTGTGTCTGTGTGTGTATGTGTGTGTGTGAAGTGTGTGTTTTTTTACGCGCGTGTGTGTGTATGGATATTCACGTGTGTGTGTGTGTGTATGTGTGTGTGTGTGTGTGTGTGTGTGTGTGTGTGTGTGTGAGTGTGAGTGTGTGTGTGTGTGTGCTTTGACATGTGTGTGGGGGGGATTGTGCCAATGCCGCTGCAGCAATCTTAAAGTCCTTCATTTTTTGTAGTTTTATTACCAGTAAGCTTTCTCCATAATCCTAATCTAACTTTGTGATCTCATAAACCCTTGTTTGCAATGACGTGAGCTTCACATATGGATGATTGGTCGACGCAAATGTTTCTCATTAAACAAGAGGATAACCCTAAATTTTCCCCTTGCCATTTGCCAACTGTAATTTCAGAAAGTCAAGCTTACTTATTGATTGTGTTGATCAACAATGATAATTTCCATCAAAGAAATAACTTCCATTGAGTTGTACTTCCCTGTGCCACATTTTAGATTGTGGGATGCATGCATTTTACCCGTGTAACATGCGATGTCAATGTAATCAGGCATCTTTATTCATTTGTAGAATGCCATCGCAGATGGTGAATGTTTTTATAGTTTGCGCATTGTTGCAGTTAAGGCTGTTGATGTTCTTGGTCACAAAATCTAGTTCTTGGTCACAAGGTCACTATTGCTGATGATGTTGAGGAAAGCACACCTTTATCGTGCAAAAGCAATCTTATTACCTACGCATTGAAGAATGATTATGTGCAAGAGTGGCTTGTGTAAAATCCTTCAATATCTTTGATGGAATTTGTGAGTAAATCCATGTTGGATTGATCTCCTCAAGAGATACCTATGCGTTAAATGATGTGAGTGGATGTGTGAATTGTCAATCAAACTCTACATGTAACTTCTTGTTGTTGGATGATTTTGGGTTAAGACCACAAATGAAAATCTTTGCCATGCAAAAGCAAGGCAACAAGTTTTGTTTTCTTCTTATCATTATTGAACGTAGCTGTGGTAAAATAAACCTCCAAAATCTTCAGCGTTGTCGGAATTGCTGGTCCTATGGAGTTTGTACCATTGAACAACTTAAAAACTGGAATTTGAATCTTGGGCTTGTTTGAGAGTTGAAGTTTGCCTTGAAGATTACTTCTTCCAACACACACACAATGTAAAGCTCATGCATTGCCATGTTGACTTGTTGGAGTAGATGGGTGTTGATGATCTTGAGTCTCGATACATTTTGGTACAGGTGTTTATTGGTTTAGCTTGTCAACTAGTGCAACCCATGCATCCAATTGTCCTTGCGATGAGCACATTTATGGGAAATGGGTTTGCTTAACCTCAATATCTTGTCATCAAATTGTCCATCAAGGTCCTTCTCAGTACACCATCTGCCGTGAATGTTCCCACTACCGCTTGGTTTGCCTGGAGAGCATCACTGACACCGTGTTACTTATCCCATGACATCACAGTCTTGACCTATTAGTGCTACTTGTCCTCAGGTGCGCTTGATTTGTCATTGTTGCTGTTACAAGACTCTGGCAAGACTGTTTTCTTATACTTAGCGCATCGGTTGTTTTCTCGTGCTGTTATGCTCTCATACCATGCGTTATGCTTAGTGTAATGTGGATGGCTCATGTGGATAAGGTGAACGGTAGAAGAAAAATTGAGCAATAGGGATAGCAAGATAAAGTTTTTTTATAAGTGAGTTTCCTGTTACAACAATGTTACAATATGTGAAACACATGTATAAAATAAGAATAAAATAAGACATAATCGGTCTTGGGTGCTTTAGCCAAGCAATTTGTGTGACGCTGAGCCGTGTGTGGTTGCTTCTAAAAACTACACCAAGAAGTCAAACGGTTTTGAGAATATTAAGGCATAATTTCATAGTATTTTAATGTAACAAGAAATTTGACCAAACGACATGAAAACGTTGATAAGGTTTGTGAATTTTACGTCAACCTTTCTAGAACGTGGTCGGAGATGCTAGAAAGTTATAGAACAAAGAACTTAGGTTGGAACACGTTGCCTATATGCCCTTTGTCATGTGGCATACAAATCCGGGGAAGATGCAACGTGGGTTGTAAATATGTGAAGAGAAATGCTCACTTGCAGAGTTGAGGGAATCCTCGAAGTCTAGGATGTAACAAAGACTTTTGTCTTTGCACAAAATAATGAGAAAAAACAATATTGTTGAATGTTGTTTCTTCTAATCTTGTAATTTCAATGTTTTGTTTTCAATCATTACTTTATTATGGAACATGTGGTTGCATGATTACGTTAGCATTAAAAAAAATTTCCTCTTTCATTTGGCTGACATGAAAGCTGTGTAACCATTTTGTTCCGTGGTTTTTTTCTTATATTCAATACCGATCTGTTACAAAGAAGGTGGTAAGTTGGGGTAAAATGACCAAATACTAATGTTCTTCTCCTCCTGTATTTTTTCACTTACAAGTTTCACTTATCCTCAAATGTCAAAACTGGTCTCATTCTCGAACCACTGATAACTTGTAGTGGGTTGCTCAAGGTTGCACGCCAACATGAGCAGAGGGTGAGGATAGTTGTTAGCCATTTGAGACAAGTGGAAACCTTGTTTATGGGTATGTGTTTCTCCCTTAGGCACAACGGTTTAAGAATGCATGAGATGAACAAAAACATGTTTTTATAATGAAGTATTTCGGAATGAAATCCCTGGGTAAAAGCTCGCCATAAGAACGAGTCACGTGTGGGTGGGTTTTCGATTTTGACAAGGCAGAATCACGGATCAAACCAATTATCAAATGTGACCTTCACCTATTGTGGAATTCATTTTTGTTTTGCAGGTGCGTGTATTTTGTGCTTGCAATTTTTGTCAACATTTGACATTTCCACTGCAAGGACATGTGCCAATGAGGAAGCTTTGACTCTTCCATGTAGCATGCGTCTACCTCTTTTTTCTTGTGGCTTCGATGACAACCCCTCAAGGTTGTCCGATATGAAGGTATGATGAATTTAGCGCACAAGGGTTTCTTTGTCTTTTAATGTCATATGCAAGATACATATATCTTTGTTGGTATATCGTGGATTACTTGAGAATTTGCTAAACATGCTCAAAGTATCATGTGAAGATATAAATGGTGTGTGCTTGTGGATATATTCCAAAATTTGTGCCATCCAATCATCTGTCACGTAAGTGGTGCTAGTTGGAAACAAGCTATTTTACCTAAGTATAGTCTCACACCATTTATGTTCACTGGAGAGAAGCATTGCACAATGATAAATGAAAAAGCCATGAAGAAGTTCAAAAGATGCTGCAGTTTTCAGGTAGCTTCCATTTAAAAACATTAATGAAAACATCATTCATTTGTTACAAATCATGACTGAGCAAGGAAAAAATAGTAAAGTACCACACATACCTGCTTATACTTAAAAATATGAAACATGTCATACAACTTTGAATACATTTCCTTATCCTTTAATGTGTATGGTGTTTTATGAAGTTACCACAAATTATCTTAAAGAGTCACCTACATCACATTGCACGAACGCGTTTCATGATTATGCAATCTAGAATAACAAAAAAAATGAGGCTCAAATTGTTTTCAAATTAATTCAAGAAAACAGACTTATGTAAACAGAGCTAATGGAGATTCTTACTCAATATCATGCAACAGTATTCCATGACTTATTAAACTTCAAATTTCATGGGACAATCATATGTACAACACCATGTTTGCCTGAAATATATATCCATACCCATCAATTTATATCTTTTCATTCTATATAATTTGTGTTTTTGGTACATGTATTTCATTTTCTAGATCCACATACATGTATATATCTACAGAGATAAATACTTGGACAAATACATAGATATGCAAACATGTAGGTATATGTAGGCATAGATATCAATACATATATTTACATACAAACAAAGATAAAAACAAATCTTTTTTCATAATGTTATCAAAACAATTATGTGTTTAGGTTTATATCCATTAATCTCAAATTGATTCTAAGCTGTGACTGTAGCATAATCTTTTACAAGCATGTGATTTTTACTAGGGTGAAGTAACTTGCGTACCAATAAAATTCAAAGTGTGACTCTCATCTGATTGTCTTTCTGACTAAAATCTGCAACCCGCCCATGGTTTGAAAGAATATCAACCATTTGCTCCTTATTCGCTAAGAAAGCAACCACATGCCCTTGCTACTTTTATTCATCAAGGACTACCGGTACCTGTGGCATATGTTTTGCATCGTGGGCACGCTGTTGTTTTACTTCAAGAACATGCTTATCACATTTGGTTTCCACAGTTCGTACAATCATGAACTGCATTTCTACGAGTGCGACTTTCAATAAAGAGAATACGTTACAAAAAGAGTTGGTTAAGCAATGTTCACAACACCAATGTAATGGGGTCTGTAGCTTTTGTTCAGAATCAAAATGTTTATGTTGCTTCTATTATGCTTCTCCTATGCCATGCTGACATTTGTTACACGTATGTACAACCCCACAAAAGTAACACGCCTTACATGCATGAATTCCAGGCTGTCTGCCAAACCTGCATGTGCACAAGTAGCGCCGTCACAGAATGGTCTGTTCCACGTGTGAAGAGAAAGTGGGTTGGCTGCTAGCCTTTTCTTTGTACAATGTATGGGTCCATGACACCAACGGAAAAAACATGGAATAGTTGTGCACATGATATTTGTAGCCGCGAATTTATGGCATGGTCTCTGGTGTTTTTATCTATAATGGATTGTGGGTAGGGACACTTCCTTCCTCCCCAATTTAGTGTTCAATCACTTTTGCATTCCTCGTTGCACACTTGCGACCATATACGGGCCTCATGTGTTTGCGTAGGAGCATGAACATGGCATTGTCTCTCCTGATTAAGCGAGGTGAGTCAAAGTATAGGGTATGTGAGACATGTATTGCATGGAGAAAATGCTTAGGTACTCATAGTTTGCACTATGTCACCCTGAGCCAGTGTCTGGAGGGCGGAGGCTTTTTCTCTGGCCCGACCCGTGCATACGGAGCCCCCTACGTTGCCTAGTCAACCACCTCTCTCATGTAGCATGACATTGCATCCAAGAATTGCCACTCTCTCACCTCACACAACCCCACGTACACGACAAGAGTTTATCTCTGGCAGTCAGGGTGGCGTTTCCATGGTGGCTCTGATTTGCGTGCAATGGGTGCTACCTCCTTTTCATTTGGCCACGCAGGCCACTGGCTCCACATCCATGTCTGCATCCTTTGACCCAGGGTAGGGAAAACATGGTCGCTCGTCTTCACGGCTACGGGGATCCGGCCCACTGGTGAGCTTGTGGCACCACCGTTTGCAGCACCCCCATGTCCATCACCCGCACCACCCACTTTACCACATGTTACACCATACGCTATACCATCCGCAACACCTCCCACTACACCTCTCACTGCACAACCTGCTACACCACACGCTACACCGCCTCTGGCACCTCCTGCTCCACCACCCGCTTCACCGCACATTGCTCCACCCGCCTTGCACCATACTGAGCCTAGTCAAAGCAGTAATGCTCGTGGTCAGTGTCAGTGGGCTGAATACACTCACTGCAGCCAGATTCCTAGTCTCTCCTCAGCTTTGGGTCCATTGATACAACATGGAAAGCCAAGGACCTCATCGGGCAACCCTGAGTTCATGGGAACTGCACACATGTGGGCGCGGCACCACTACCTCCGATAGCTGTTCCTTAGTGTACCGTCCATGGAATTCTTACAGTGCCGACTCCAGTCCATAATCCTCCCCTGGCAACCCACATTGTCAACTTGGACTCAGGTGCCAAAGAAAAACTCTTCTTCTAAAAGAATCGGGATTCAGGCTATGAAGAATGGGAAAGGTGATGGGATGAAGACGCCATGGAGAGTATGTGGATGTTGAAGACGGAGACCCACGCCCATGAGCAGACCGAGGCCCCACCCTAGACACATTTTTCCTATGGCAATCACCATGTTCTCTATCCTAGTGCTTCTTCCTGTGATTGGTGTCTGTCGTGGTCAATCTGTATTTGTTTGTGGTAGTATACTTGCCCAATACTGTGTGCCAAGAAAATGGTGACATCATGCTCATTCATTGTAGCTAATTTTTGCAGGTAGGTTTGACAACTCATCTAATGGCACAACCGAGAAGAAGAAGGCCGAAGGTGACGACCTTGTCGAGGGCCAATTTGCAATATGGCTGCCTCCACGGCAACCATTGAGGACTTCATGGTTGCCTGTTGTTTTTTCCTGTCGTGAGTTTGCAGGGAGCCGAGAAGCATAGATGTCAAGTGTGTGGAGGCACTGACACATGGCTGTTAATGGAATATACGAGCGGTTGTGAGTTCCAAGCTGGGGGCTGTGAAGTTGTCCCACATTGCTGGAGGCCATAGTTGCACATCAAAAATTGGTCGCAAAAGCTCCGCTCAGACAACAAGATGGATTGCACAGAAGATTTCAACCCACATGGCCAGGGATCCAACTACACGTTGTACAGTGCCCGGTCTATGACTAAGGCACAGTTGATGGGTGCAAAGGCGAAGTCTTGGCGGTACCTCCCGTGGTTTTGTGAAGAGGTGAGAAGGGCCCCTCCTCATAGATGATTCAAACATGTCCTATTTATTTTTTCTATGTAAACCCACCTTCCTCATGTCCTTTGTGTACGTGCAGTTGAAACGTGTCAACCCACTGACTCATGACGTGATGGAGATGGACAGCAACAACATATTCAAGTGGGCTTTTGTTTCTTGGGAGCAACACGCCATAGGTTGGACTACTCAAGGCAAATCATGACCATGGATGGAACTTTCATAAAAAAACGGTCACAATCAAGTCATGTTAGTTGCGTTGTTCTTTGAGCCAAACAACCATGCGTGTCCCATGGCATGGGCTCTTTTGTTGAGTGAAAATGAATGGTTGAAGACTTTGTTCTGCATACATCTGGCACAAGTTTATCCCATAGCATGTAGTGTAGGTGCAGTAATCATGTCTAACCTGGAGGCTGACCACGCAAAGGCTCTTGAGACACACCTACCTAGTGTAATGCACAAGTAATGTACATTTCATCTATGGAGGAAGATGCAAGACAAGTACAGGAAGAAGGCTGCCTATTGAGCATGGGAATAAGGTTGCACGCCATGCCTGATTCGTGAATCTGGTCTTGGAACCGGACTCGCGAGTCGGTTTTGCAAGCCGGAACCGGAACTGCAAGTCCAGATTTGATAACCGCGGTTTGTGGATACTGTGAGTCCAATATTTCAGATTCGTGAATCCTAAGATAGAGACTTGCGAGTCCAGTTAAGTCGTCATCAAGTCAAACGCAATAAGAGCATAATTATCAACATCCAAAGCAGAAAATGAGCATTTTTATACTAAATCATACATCTTCTAATGTAATGCGGGCAGTACATGGCATATTTTACATGTCTTGTATTTAACATTGCCACAAAATCACGCACTTGTATGGGTCAATATAGAGTGTAGACGGTTCCACAGCACAGATATGGACTCGCGGTTCCGAGACCAGAACCGGATTTGCAGTTTTGTCTTGTGAATCCCGTCATTTGGTGTGCACCGTTACATGGGAATGCACCTATGCCCTGACTCATGAACTGTTTCACCGAGCCGTACGTCACCTGCGGGCAGCAAACTACCTCATCCCAGGCTCAAATGGACAAAAATGGCATACCCCTACAGAAGTGGAATTCGTACATGAGCCATGTTCCACGTGGGAACTCCGTCACCAGCAACACCACTAAGTCTCTAAACACCTTCCTCAATTCCCTCCACAAGCTGCACTCAGAGCGGATCGTGTAGAAGCAGCAGTAGGTGCAGGTACAAGCGTAGGGAGACAGGAAGTAGCATACGACACAAGAAGCAAGGGAGACGTAACAGAAGGGGCAACAACAGACGGCTGAGACCTAGAAGACTACAAACTTGACGCTGAGCCTAGGGGATCCTCCACAGATGAAGAGGTTGGTGAGGTAGCAACTGGCAACTTCGACGACAACGTATCTGACTGTGGTAGTGAGGACTCATTGGGATACGTGATAGAGCCTGAGAATAGGTTGCTGACTGAAGAGGAACAAGACGAAGAAGGTTTCAGTTTCACGGATCAGCTTGGGGGATTGCAGAATAATGCAGAAGATGATTTAAGAGAAGAAGTCAAGGGGGAGACAAATGCCGAAACTGACAAAGAATGGGGAGCAGACAAGAACCATGAAGTGAGTGGCATGGACGCCATTGGGATATGAGGTGAAGTATCTAATGTCACACCTTTTCTGCATTATTGCTTTGAAATTCTTCCTCTTGTTACAATGAATACACACACACTACAAACATGTCACTTGGCAAGAGTACAAGGGAGAAGCCCTCAAGCAGAGACATGGTTTTGTCACACGTGCCTGTTTTGACACCGGTTGTGGTAGCATGAGTATAAGAGGGCCTGAGTATGTTACCACAAGCCTCAGAGGTCGTGCTAGAATGATGTGTATTCATATCCATTCTACAGATTCTTGTGTTTTGGTCATCATTTCATCAACAATGGCTTTAACCTCATTTGTCTAGAATGTTTGCATCGATAAACAAGGGGATAACATGAGTTATTCCGTTTTTTCATAGCACACATCTGCATGATGTATCATATTCAAGGGCCACATCGACATGCTCTCGGAAAGAATCTCGGAGATTGCTTCAAGGGGTGCAGCTAGTGAGAAGAATAACGATTGACAGCGCAGTTTCATCTCCGCAGAAATGCGACCAAGGCCCAAACAATCTCACAACCGACCATCATGCGAACCTCACCAAGATCAAGCCAAATGTTTTGTGCAACAAAAATCAAGGACAATGCACTTGCGGAGATCTTTCTTGCGCACGAAATGCCTCTATGCGTACTCCTAGCAAAGCGGAAGCGTGGTTTCGTGGCACTCCTTCTCTCTGCCCTAGTCGCCACTACTCTCTTGTGATCGCTCGACAAAGCGCAGTAGGCTATGATGCTACCTACTTGTATTGCTTGTATTGCATTGATTAATCAATCCATTAGATTCCTCACAAGGCTTGCCCTTTGGCCCGTCTCCAGTCCCTTCGCCCTTCATTGCCTCTTAGCGCCCGTGCTCTTGCACTACGCCCAGTATCTTTTGGCAAAACGTCATTCTTACGTCAGTTTTGACTCTCTGCACATCGTACTCATCCAACCACCATCTACATGCTCCACTATCTACCACAGTTACTTCCTCCTCATCCACGACCAATTCTTGCAGGATTGCACTGTACGTTTCCTCCGCATACTTGTAGCAATAGTACTTGCACTCAGAGACTGGCTATGGCAACACACCAAGCACTTTGATTGACAGCCTCACCTTATTCCTGTAACACTGCGCATGCACCTCGGCACACCTTCCTCACTGATAACTGCATGAACAACAAAACACTGCTCACCAGATCCCCTGCCCACGTGAAACTCCTCGCCAATCGACTACTAAAGGAAGAAGACCACTTTAAGCAGAAGGACCACATGACCTCTCAGATTTGGAAAGCTTGCCTCCGTAGAGTTATCACTACTCACAACCTGGGCAAACTCAAGTACGGCCTGAGTCCAAGAGCTATATGGGTGTGTGATGGGAAACGATCTGCATCCTACTACAAGCCTGAAGTAACTCATAGCGCACTCACTGAAACTACCCCTGCATCACTGACAACCTGCAAATTCTCCCCTACTAACACTCCTTCCTTCAACACACTAAGTGCCTCTGCTCACAAACTACTACACCGTCCAGGTTTTCTCTCCTCTCTCTACAACCTGGTGTTGAGGCGTCCACCACCTCCAAAACCTCCCAAGCTCTCTCTACGCTATACCTGTGCACACGCAAGAATTCCAAGCCTTCCCTTCAAGGCTTGCATCCCTCTCCCAATCTAAGGGGTGTGACAGAAATCGTCTCGGAGACCACTTCAAGGGGTGCAGCTACTAAGAAAAATAAACAGTGACAACACATATTCATCTCCAAAGAAATGCAACTAAGGCCAAAACGGCCCCATGGCCGACCATTGTGCAAACCTCGCCAAGACCAATCCAACTGTTTTGTGCAACAACGGTCAAGGCGAACGCACCTGCGGAGATTGTTTCTATGCACGACACTCCTCTATATGTACGGCTAGCAAAGCTGAATTGTGGTCTCGCGGTACTCCTCCTTCTTCTCTACTCGAATCGCCACAACTCTCTTGTGCTTGCTCGATGAAGCACACTAGGCTAGGATTCTACCTATATGTATTGCTTGTATTCCATTGGATTCCTCACAAGGCTTTCCCTTTGGGCTGTCTCCAGTCCCTTTGCCCCTCATTGCCTCTCAGCGCTCGTTCTCTTACACTGCACCCAGTATCGTTTCGCCAAATGTCGTTCTTACATAAGCTTACCCGCACCTTTGACGATGCTTTTGCTCTTCTCTCCAAATAGCTGTGTCCACTCAAGTCTCGCGATCCTCAGTGCTTGCTCCTTCAGTACTGCACCAAGAACACATTCCATCACTTTCTACCATTATCGCTTCCATCCCTCTTTTCAACCAACACTTCTACTCTACTTCTGCTCATGCTTCTGTCCTCAACCATAGCACTCGTCCTTGTGACCGTTCCCAATCAGCTACACTACCCGCAATATTCTGACTCATGCTTCTATTCAAAGAATTTAAGGTTGGAATACAACCATTTGCACTTCTCTACAACGTTTACACCACAAGGTAATGGAGTGTATGCAAGTGTCAACAACACTGCCAATAATCCCTTCATTCACTTGTGGATTTAGACCATGCTACTTGCTATCGAGAATGCACGCAGAATGGAGGCGCTTCATGGTGAAATTGTATTACACCACGTGCCCAGAACCATGTGACATTGCACATCCATTCCACTTCGTTGTTGAAGAAGTGTCTTAGGATGCTCCTATCAACTTTGAACATGGGAACATGGTGAATCCAGATGCACCTATGCCATTAGCCAGAGGTGGCAAGTTGTGCCTCATGTGTGACATCATTGGGTGCATCCACACCCCCCCCCCCCCCCCAAGTGTAGGTGTGGATAGTGAATAGAAAGCCAGGTCCATTTCAGTAATGTGTACTCGGTGATACTTGTCTGTGAGGCGTTTTTCAAACCTTTGGTTATCATTACTATTCATTTGCGTTTGGCTTTAATTCTTGCTTGGCATGCTTCACATGAGAAGAGACACCTGGGGGATAAGTTCCCAATGTGAACAAAGAACAAAATGCCTACCGAGCAGAGGATTTATAGAATGTACTGCATTTGTATACATCATATCCTGTCAAATCAGTGAGGTTGCTTCACACCTGTCATGTTGCACATGTCGAATGGGACATTAGGAGCAGCTCCACGGTTGTTAGTGTTCCTCTTGCTTTCCATTTTCTTCATTTTTTAAAGGCACCCATTCATGCTTTGTATATCACTTATATGTTGACATTGGAAATGGAAGTGAAATGTAGCACACTAGCATCAAATGAGGCCAATATAATGAACATAGACCGGGTACTTCAGATGTGAAAAAACAATCCATTACATCTACCATATCGTGTCCTTCACTTGCCAAAACGAATCACAATCTGGCACACCAAAGCGGATCTGGATGGACCAACGGCTGCCACTGAGGAGGGCACCATATGGGACGACTATTGGGTAGCTTTACACCCATGATGTGGCACATGTCAAATGGGTCACTAGGAGGTGGTCCCAGGCCCTTTGAGTCCCACATAAGCTTGATTATGTTCCACTCTACCCATGCATTATATTGACCAAATCAGGGGCAAGGCGAGATCAGGACCCCCCGTGCATCCTAGCAAGGCACATCCGAATCTCCATCCCACAACTAGAGTGGTGGCATGGGACGACCTTTAAGTGCCCGTGAATCCGAAGAAGACATTTTTGTGCATTGAAACATTGACATCAAAGGAAAAGTAGACAACGTGAAAGTGGGCCCTACTCAACTACTTCTTGTGCAGCAGCTCATCATTGAAACATGCCTATAAGGTTGTTTTTCACATCATGTCCATACAACAAGAAGGAATAGCGATGACAGGAAGCATTCTTGAAAGATTGTGAGACAAGCCACAATACATGCAGGATATGATGGCATAATTATCAAATGGATATGGTCGGCATAGTCTTCACGGCTTACAACATAGCACACCACAGTGGGTCCTGATGGACCCATGGCTGCCAATGAGGAGGAAACGATAACAGACGGTGATGAGGTGGTTTAATACCCATGAGCTTACACATGTTACATGGGTCAGCAGGTGATGGGCTCAATGCTTTTGAGTCCCACATGCGCTTTATGTTTCACCAATGGACCCATGCATCATACAGGTCCATGGTGCAGGCATCGTCCAAATCAGACGCCCATTTCTCCAGCGGCGGCAAAGGACAACCCTTCAGAAACACATGGTGCAAGGATTTCATGACTAGCTAATGAATTGCACAAAATGAACAAGAACTTAAGAATGCACAGTGAATTGCTCTTGAACTACTATTTTTAGCTCAGTTCAGGCTTCAATCTGGCTTTCATGCGTATTCAACTATGT
>SZWC01024478.1:24725-35489 GCA_023375785.1 Penium margaritaceum | reverse complement strand
TGGGAAAGGAGGTGCTCACAGAGGCGACTGCTACGGACGCGGAGAAGCAGGCCTTCGAAAAGAAGAACACGGAGGCGCTCATGCTCCTGGTGTCCGGGACAGCCGAGTCGCAATGGGGCTACTTCCAAGGCTGCAAGCTGGCAGCCAAAGCTTGGCAAAAGCTCTGTGCCATCCACCAATCCAAGTCGCTCGCGAACAAAATCTTCGCGATGAAGCGACTCCTCACGCTGAGAATCGAGGAGGGAGATGATGTCATCTCCATCATGCAGCAGATCGAGTCGCTCGCCTCGCAATGCAATGACGTGGGGTGGAAGATCGACACGTAGCTGCAGGCGATGGCCCTCCTTATGGCCCTACCTGACAGTTGGGGTCCACTCATCACCGACCTTGGAGGATGGTCAGAGGACAAGCTCACCTATGGCGCGGTCGCAGAGTACATCCACAACGAGGCGCAGCGCCGGAGCTGCGAGGAGTCCTCGTCTTCCTCATCGGCCCTCGTCACCAAAACATGTGGTGGCGGAAGTGGGGGCCGAGGAAGTGGCGGAAAAGGCGGCGGCAAGAAGGGCGCCAAGAAAGGTGCGTGCCGCAATTGCGGCAAAGAGGGTCATTGGGCCCGTGAGTGCCCGGAGGAGGCGAAGACCGGCGGCAAAAACACCAAGGGCAGGTCGCTCCTCAACGGCAACAAGAACCACTTCCTCAAGAAGGCCAACAGGCGGTGCCTGGATTCCGGGGCCAAGGAGCACACCCAAGTCGAGAAGGTGGGGTTCGTCACCTACGAGAAGTCCTCCAAGTCAATGGTGGTCGCAAACGACAAAGTCAAGCTGGCGGCCGGCCAAGGCGACGTGGAGGTGGAAGTCGTGGTGGGCGGTAAGAAGGAGCTGTGCACAATTTGTGATGTGCAGCATGTCCCCGGCCTGGCTGACATTTTGAGTGTCAGCCGCTTGACGGACAAGGGGTATGAGGTGCTCTTCCGCAGGAAAGGCACAGTGGTGCGCATCGACGGCGACGGCGAGGTCGTGCTGGAGGCGAAGCGCGAGGGTGGTCTCTACATCTTGGAGACCAAGGTGGTCCCCGCGGCATCGGATGCAGCAGACTCGGAGGAGCTCGTCGTCAACATGGCCAAGGGAGGAAGCGCTGATCTCGAGCTCTGGCACCGACGGTTGGGGCATTCGGCACCCGCAACCGTTAAGGAGATGGCGAAGCGCGACATGGTACGTGGCCTCTTCATTGACGGTGCAGCAGACGCAACAGCAGATGCAGCAGCGCACAAAACGTGCGAGCCTTGCATTTTGGGCAAGGCGCGGCGCAAGCCGTTCAATAACAATAAGAATGAGGCTCGCCCAAAGGACCTGCTGGAGGTCGTGTACAGCGACGTGTGCGGACCGTTCAAAACACTGTCAAACGGCGGTTTGAGATACTTTGTCACCTTTATTGAAAACTGCAGCAGAAAACTCTACGTGTACTTCATGAAGCGGATGGGCGAGGTCCTGGACCGGCTGAAGGAGTACGTCGCAGCAGTGGAGAGGCAGACTGGCCAGAAGGTCAAAGCGCTATGCAGCGACAATGGCGGAAAGTACGTGGGCTGCAGCCGGTGGATGAAGCAGCAGGGAATCAAGTGGGAACCCACTACGCCGTACTCGCCACAGTCCAACGGAGTGGCGGAGCGGGCGAACCAGACGCTACTCAACATGGTGCGGACCATGCTTGTGGATGCAGGGTTGCCGTGAGGGTTCTGGGTGGAGGCTGTGTGAACAACGAGGCACACCATCAACCTCACCCCAACAGCGGTGCTGAATGGTAAGGGTGGCTAGAAGACGCCGCAGGAGGTTTGGAGCGGGCGCAAGCCAAACGTGGCGCACCTGAAGGTGTTCGGGTGCAAGGCGCACGCGATGGTGCAGGCGGCGCAACGACGCGACGACAAGCTGGAACCGCAGGCAAAGCCGTGCTTGTTCCTCGGCTACGAGAGCGCGCAAAAAGCGTACCGGCTCTGGGACCCGTGCACGCAAGAGATCATCCGCAGCCGTGATGTCGAGTTCGACGACCAGCAAAGCTTCAGCAGCAACAACAACGACATGAGCGTCGGGAACACTCCAAAACAGGGGGAGTGGTTCCAGCTCCTTGACTATGAGGAGGAGCCAGCGGACGCGGAGGTCGATGATGCGGCGTCGGAGCGTGGTAGTGCAGCAGGTGCAGCAGCCGACGCGGAAGACTCCGACGACAATGCAGCTGGGCTGGAAATCCGACGGAATGATCCGTCGAAGGAGGCACCGCGAGTGCCGAAGCGCGCACTCCCGGCGGAGTTCGCGTCAGGCGTCAGAGAAAAATCCTCTAGACGTGCCGCCCGTCCGGTTGATGGTTCACCGGCGCACGAGGAATCCTCGGGAAGCCATCCAGTCGATGATTCACCAGAGCGGGCTGAGTCGAAAGGATCGCAACAGAGCGACGAGACGCCGCCAAGACTGTCGCGTCGCAGCGGGAGGCAACGGAGAGCGGGGAAGCGTTTCGATGCAGGCACCGGTCGATGGATCGGCATGACGCGGTGCATGCTGACTGCATCAACGGAACCGACGACGATGCAAGAGGCACTTGCGCGACCCGAGGGGGAGCAGTGGGACGCCGCCATCAAGTCGGAGTTGGCGTCCACTGCTGGAAACGACACGTGGCAGCTGGATGACAGGCCGAAAGACGCCAAGGTCATCGGCTCTAAGTGGTTCTTCAAGACTAAGTTCACAAAGGAAGGTGTGGTTGACAAGTACAAGGTGCGGCTTGTGGCAAAGGGGTACACACAGCGTAAGGGCGAACACTATGATGAGATGTTCGCCCCCGTCGCCAAGTTTACAAGCATCCGGGCGATCCTTGCGGTGGCAGCCGCGAAGGACATGGAGCTCTACCAAATGGACATAAAGATGGCCTTCCTCAACGGCATAATCGACAAAGAAATCTACATGGAGGTGCCGGAGTGGGTGGAGGCGCCAGAGGGCAAGGTGTGCAAGCTGCGGAAGTCCTTGTACGGGCTAAAACAATCGCCCCGATGTTGGTACCAACAGATGGACAACTTCATGGCACAACTCGGCTTCAAGCGCTATGAGGCAGATCACCGTGTGTACGTGTGGCGTAGCAAGAAGCTCCATCAGATTGTCGCACTCTACGTGGACGATCTCATCTTGTGCTCCTCAGACCTGCCGAGCCTACAGCAGCCAAAAGAGCAGCTGAGCAGCAGGTTCCAGATGTCGGACATGGGGGAGCTGGAGTTCTACCTCGGGGTGAGCATTACGCGGAACCGGAGGGTGCACACGCTTGAGCTGGGCCAAATACGTGGCAGGTGCTGAAGCGGTACGGCATGGAGGACTGCAAACCAGTGTGCAATCCTGTCTCCACGACCTGTGAACTAAGTGCGGCAATGGCGCCGCAAACAAAAGAAGAGCGGGAGGATATGGCAGGGGTGCGCTACCAATCAGCGGTGGGCAGCCTCATGTACGCCATGGTGGCGACTCGACCGGACCTCGCCTACGCGATGGGCCAAGTAAGCAGGTACGTGGCCGATCCAGGGCCACTACACTGGCAGACGGTCAAGAGCATCCTCCGCTACCTGCAGGTGACGCGGCACGCGCGCCTGAGGTTCGACGGCAAGGGACGGGCGGACCCCTTGCGTGCGGTCTGCTACACGGATGCAAACTACGCTGGGGATGTGGACAAGCAGAAGTCCACATCCGGCTACGTGTTCTTCCTCGCTGGTACAGCGGTCTTGGGGTGCAGCAGGAAGCAGGACTGCGTTGCCACCTCCACAGTGGAAGCAGAGTACAGCGCGCTTGTCGAGGCGGTCAAGGAGGCGGTGTGGCTCTGCAGGTTGCTAGGGGAGCTGGGCGTGCCGCAGCTAGAGTCTACGGTGGTGCAAGAGGACAACACCGGCTCCATCTCGCTGACCAACAACCTGACGTAGCACAGGAGGACAAAGCACATCGACGTGCGTTATCACTACACACGGGACATGGTCAAGAAGGGGCAGGTGGTGCTGCAGCACTGCGGCACGCACAACATGCTTGCGGATTGCTTGACCAAAGCGCAACCCGCGGACCGGCACGCGATGAGTATGGCCGGACTTGGGATGACCAGCTATGACGTGCTGGAGCGCGCAGTGGAAGATGAGTGAGAGCAAGAAGGAGCAGCGGGCATGGCAGATGCAAGGGGGAGAATGTTGAAAAATTGCCCCTCCGCATGCCCAAGTGCGGCGTCGGGAGGCGCCGACGAGCCGCCAGAAAGTGGAACCTCCGCTCCGGAGGATCTGGCGACTCGGCAATTGCTCGGATCCTCAAATGGAGGATTGCCCCTTAAAGTTGCCGAGTTGTTGAATCCGGTGGAAGTTGTTTCACCGGAATCAGACAAGTATCGAGGGAGATATGACCTTCCAAAGTTCGGGTGTGCGCAGCGACTCTGGGAGCCGGCTGCGATTCGAAATCTGGTGGATAATCAACCGGATTGAGTAACAAAAATACCATCAGGAGAAATTGCTCTGGAAGGCCTGCCGAGGCGTCCGGTGGATAATCCACCTGATAAGGTGGATCATCCACCGGATCCAGTAGTGCAGGTTGTTACTGAGGGGCTTAGCCAAATCATGGCTCGGCGTCCGGAACTCAGTAGTACGTTTTGTTACTCAGGGACAGTCAAAAGTTTTGACTACAGGTCCGCAGACAGGTTTCGAACCTCGTCACACCCCATCACCAGACTTGACCCAAAAGTGGGTAGGGTGTGTGGAAACAGTGCAAGGGAACCCTGCACCATGTGCAAGTGGACCTGCGCCTTGGGAAAGGTGCTTCGCACGTGAAGGAAGGCGCCACGGCGTGTACGCGCCATGGAGGCGTTAGGCGTTTCTGTGGTGGGTGAGACCTGTCCTTCGGCAAGCATAACTTGAGCTACGCTTGGCCGAATTTCACGCAGTTTGGTGCTTTGGAAAGCTCATGACTAGTCCTATAAATGTTGTGATCAGGTCCATGTTCAAAAACTAACGCAAAGTGACGTTATTCCCTTCGCAAACTGACTGTCTCTAAATTCCTACTCACATAGCGTGAGGCGACCAGAAAGCTCACGCTCAGTCTCAGATTCGCCCAAAACAGTAGACGTGAACCAATAGAGCCTATCAGACCAACGTCGGGACCGCACCACGCGGATATCATCCTGATAGGGACCGTATCCAAGGCGTTTGCCACCCAGCAGGGCACTTACGGCATTGGCGCCAGCCATGGTGCCGATCCCCATAGTAGTAGCGAGCAAAACTGCTAGACACCTGAGGCGTGTTCCACAGCGACAACTGCCACTGTGGACGCAGTGCCTGCCATACATTCACTGCCGATGCCAACCATAGTGCCGACTGTGCTCCCTGCCATGGGAGTCTCCTCATCTCCGGATCTTGGGTTGGGTGAGTGCACACGGCACTTGCTCCCGGTGGCACAAGGCCATAGGGGGAGGTCGGCGATCGAAGCACAGTCTCTCAGACGTGCTATGACGCCAGCACAAGGACGGCCACCACCATGCTAGTGGTGCACTGTGCGACTGCTACGCAATTGCTATGGTGCTATTGCGTGGCTAATGCAATGTGCAACCTCAAGTCACCTTTGGTGTTGCTACTGTTGTCACTCCTGCCTACGGTCGCTGTCAACTCTGATGATAGTGGTCCCCTCCACACTTCCTACAGCCGGTAACACAATGGGTGGTGTTGCTGCAACTACGGCTGCTACTACTGCATTGGCCACCGTCACCAATCGACGGTTGTGACTCCCGGCCACCTCTTTGCTGCTCCTGCTAACATCGTATCTCACGCAATTCTTGTTGATGCTGCGGTTGAATTCATTTTTTCCCCCCTTTTTTGGTTTACCAAAGGCTCACCACAAGTGGGGTACCCCTTGTTGGGGATTTTCTTGAATGTCCCACTCAAGGACCCCCTCTCCTATTGTTTTCTTTGTCTAGCTTGACCCTCGTCTCCAAGAAGCTCATCGAGGGAGCTCGCTGATAGGTGAGCTTGCCCACGGGCGAGCCCACTTGCAGCGCGCAACTGGAATACAACTTCGTGCTGCAAGCAAGCAATAGCAGTGGCTGCTGCTGCTGCGGTTACCACTGCTTCACGCGTTGCTGCTATTGTTCTTACGGGGGTGAGCAGCTACGGCCATGCGCTAGAACTGCCCGCCGCCGCTGCCACTGCTACTGTTGTTGATGTACAGTGCTACTACGGTTGCACATAGTCGCTACCGATGTTGCTGCTACTATTATTGTGCGCACTACTATTGCTACGGTTGCGGAGCGCATGTTCAGCAGCTTGCCGCCACTGCTGCTACTGCTGCTGCCACAACTGCTGCACATTGTCGCTGCTACTGTAGCTTCTGGCTGCTATTTGCCTCCAGTACTAGTGTAGCTACTCGTAGCCACTGCTGCTACGGCTGCTACTAAGGTTGCTACCCTCTCCCGCTGCTGCTGCATCTGCTTACCACTACTGTGATGTTGCAGCTGTTGGTGTGAATGCTGCCATCCACTGTTGCTACTGCCGCTGCTCGTCGCCGCCACAACTACAACTGCTCGCAGCCGCCACTACCATTGTGGCTCCTGCTGCGGATGCTGCCCTCCGTCGCTACTGTTTCAGCTGCTCACCACTGCGGCTGCTGTTGCGGCTGCTAGTGTGGCTGCCGCCCTCAGCTATTGGGGCTGCAGTTTCTCCTGGTACTTCTGTTGCTACGGCTCTTGTCCATAGCCGCTGCTGCTGCAAGTGCTTCCTGCCGCTGCTACTGCTGCTACGGTTGCAATTGTTGGTGTTGCTTGCGGTTGCCGCTGTTGTCTCCGCCGCCTCCACCACTCCACTACGACATACTTGTGGTGGGTCCTTGTAGGATCTGCTGCTACTGCTATGGGTGTCTACCATTGCTGCCACTCACTGTTATTGCAGCTGCTAAATCTCTGCTACAGAGCACGAGTTGTGGCTTGTTTGGTCTGATACCATGAGAAACTTCCGGGGGCCTTCCTAACCGCTTGCCACTTAAGTAAGCGTCAACGCTGAGTCAGTGTGTGATGATAGTCACAATACATGCACAAAACTGCCAGGGTCTAGGTAGGGACACGTATAGAGTGTCACGAAGCTCAAATCGAATACAATTACAGAGAGAGTGACAACTGAGCACTAATCAGCAAAAGTATTTCCCGGCCGCTTAGAGTTGTTGGGGATGGTTCAAACTGGCCTGAAACTACAGTTTCGGCAGTAACTCACTGCTCAAGTGTCAAAATCACGCGCAGTCTGCACCAGAATGTGTAGAAGAACAAGCTCTACGCAACAGACCCATGCAATGTGGGTTCACATCATCCAGACATGAATAGCAAGCAAAACAAGCAAATCGGCCAAAATGGCCGGACCACCGAGAAAATTCTTGAGCACTCTCAACTGCAATGAGAGCACCCACAAATGAACAAGTGTAGTACCGAGACATCAGAATATGCTTTCCACGACGGGAAACGTACCAAAGTCGTAGGTCTCCTCATCGCACTATTACAGGCTACCGGTTACATGGGTCGCGACCACCAAGAAGTGTCTAGCATCACCGGTGTCACACCAGTCAAGTCGTAGATGCTAAAGTTGTCTCGGGAGCCTTAGGGTGCCCACCATGTCGTCGCGCTCTCCTTTATCCCTGCTCTAAGCTAGAAAACCTAGTGCAGCGGGCTGGGGTAGCAACGTTCTTCATGCAGCATGCAAGAAACCATGCTCGTTGCTCAGGCTGCCCCCTCAGTATGCTGCACCAAAGTCTAAGTCTGAGAGCTTTGGTGTTGTTACTCAAAAACGCGCGCGCCAGAGTTGGCGCCAGACAACAGCTGAAAAACTGGAACTGATTGATTGGCAACTAAGAATGAACACCAATGGGAGATCCCTCCAAGTTCTAGCTCAACCCCAGCTCTGAAGAGCTTGTTACTCAGCTAACCAGCCAATCAGAATATAGACCTACATTCTGGCAGGCAGGGATTTCTTGGTGAGGCCTACTAGAAGGCCGACAGCCCAAAATCCGGGCGTCGTCCGTTTTGCCTGAAAACTGGACCACACCATAACACTGACGCTACAAACGCAGTCATGTGGTCAGAATAAACTAGAAAAAAAATGAGGAGTTATGGCTGCATAAACCCAGAGATCTTCTACGCTAATCCCCGGTACGAGCACTGCCCGAAAATCATGAAACTTGGACCCTATGCATCATATGGCACTACAAATGCAACAGTGTAGTCAGACACGGTCCTGGACGCGAGAAGAGGGCAGATGCAGCGACAGTGACTGCCGGCGGCACGGCTGCCAAGGAGGTCTGCTGATGGAGCTGAGCACGTTAGAGGGAGTGAGAAGATGCGTGGAAGCTAGCAACACAGCCGCTGACTAGGCCTCAATGCCTAGTCAGACGATGATGACAGTCATAGGTCGTACACTCAACAGCAAGGGTTTGGCTAGGAGATACAAGTCAAAGAGTCAAAATGTTTCAATAGCATTTGCAGAGAGAAATGACAAATGACAGGTCCATGGCATAAGTACCTCCCGCGGCGCACGGCGGGTGTCGCACGCGGCAGCACAAGGTCTCTTCTAAAACCCNTAGATGTGCACAAACTCAAGCCAAACACTACGACAGGTCACATGCATGTATCCGGCATCAAACGGTGGACACAGAATGCAAAACCGTGCAAATCAGGCCCATGGCCAGTCCACCAATAAACTCCTACGTGCCGTAGGAAAACTGCAAGATGTCCCAGGCAGCGTCTAGAGCTCTGAGATGGTCGTTGGTCAGCTCCAAGCTGGTAGTCCACCACTAGACAACGTACTGGTACCACCAGGGTCCGCATCAAGGATCTGCACCGGCATGGACTTGGCCGAGTGGTCACAGTAAAAAGTACAAGTTGAGAGGAATCTCACAAATCACAACACTCCCCCATGACCTGATGGTACTCATGCCTATACACGTGCAGCACTGAAACGAGTACAGCAACGAGTGAAAAAAAATGTCGTGACACAGACAAATCCCACACTTAACCAGTCTCAGGCAAGGGGCAAAGCCCAACAGAACAAATGGCCACCAGAAACTTCCCGCGTGCTAGTGCTTTGGTCAAGAAGTCCGCACACTACATGCCAGTGCTAACCCATATGACGGAGATCACGTGTTGCTTCACCAGATCACGCACAAAGTGATGCTCAACCGCACTGTGCTTGATGCAAGCGTTATAGACACCAGAGTTCTCCGCAATGGCGAGGGTACTCTAGTTGTCGTAATGAAGCACAATGGCGGGTACTAACTGACCCAGCTCAAGGAACAAGCGCTGCAGTCATAGTGCCTCGACAACCCTTGCACCAAGAGGAACATACTCTGCCTCTGATGAGCTACGTGTAATGCAGCCCCGGTTCCCGCTGTGCCAAGACACAATGTTACCACCGAGCAAGAACACGTAACCAGTGCGACTATGTCCATGTGGACTCCAGGCCCAGTTGATGTTGGTGTAGCCGTCAAGAACCACCAAACACTTTCGACAAAAGCAGTGTTCAAAGTGCGGTGTCGACAACATGTACAACACCACTCGCACAGCCGCAAGACCGTCTGTAGTGTGTGGAACCTACAAAAACTGTGCAAGGAGGTTGACGGCAAAGGCAATGTCGGGACGTGTGGTAGTTGCCATGTACATCAGAGATCCGATGAGACGCAGGTACAAGGTCACATCCACTGTCTCCCCAACCTGTGTGGGATCGTCCACCTTTAAGGCATCCTGCCTATCAGGTGTGAGAGCTCTGGAGGCCGTGGGCACTGCGCCAAGGAGGTCACTGAAGCGTTCCCCCACAACACGTGCTTATCGAGTCTGATGCAACATTAGTGTCCAATGTCTGCGGTCTCTCACGATCTCCATGCCAAGAAATACCGCTGAAGGACCAAGGTCCTTCATCTTGTAGGCAATCTTGAGGACCGCCTTGGCCTCCTTCATGGCCTCCATGGAAGGAGATGCGATCANTTCCAGTGAGCCATCCGGCTCTACTTTCTTGCGAAAGACCCACTTGGCTTGAATAGCCTTCCTCCCAGGTGGAAAGTCGACTAGCTGGTAAACTCCGTGCTCTCGGATGGCGCAAAGCTCATCCATGCAGGCAGCACGCCATGCATCAGCATCCTCTCATGAGAGAGCTTCCCTCAGTGTGCCCGGATCAGGCGCCATAGAGAGAGAGAGAGAGAGAGAGAGAGAGAGAGAGAGAGAGCGTTGAGTCGCAAGTGCACACGCCTCAATGCTATGTCTGACGACAAGAAGGTCAGCTGCTGCATCACAATTGATATGAAACTTGCGAGTGATGAGATCGTGTCCTACGAGGCACGCTGGATGTACCTCTCTGTGCTCAGTACAGACACTCAAGCCAAGGGCCTTTGTGCCACAATCACCACTCGCAAAGTTGCGAGCGCATGGGTGTGGGACCTCACACTCGCTGGACTCCGTAGTCCAATGGTCAAAGACGACCGCCGGACTCACGTGAGTAACCTGGGCTCAAGGGTCTTACCTCAGGCTTAGGGATATGCACGACCATACCTGGTAAGGGATGAGGCAAAGGAGCTGGTGGTGCAGTGCTAGAAGATACATGTGTGGGAGACACGGGACGTGGTGTGACAATAGGAGGAGGAGGTGAGACATGACCACGCATAGAGGTAGGAGTACTGGCGGACACAGGTACAAGATCATCGGTACCTGTGGGGTGTAGGGGAACACGGGTAGAGGCCGGCTCTGGGTCTCTGG
>SZWC01024475.1:24128-37456 GCA_023375785.1 Penium margaritaceum | reverse complement strand
ATCTATATCTATATCTATATCTATATCTATATCTATATCTATATCTATATCTATATCTATATCTATATCTATATGTATATCTATATCTATATCTATATCTATATCTATATCTCTATCTCTATCTATACATTCATCTATACATATTTGTTTAAGTAGCAAGCTCTTTCACTCCTTTAGGCTAGAAAGCCTAGATTAGTTCTACACATTTTGCTTTTGCTGTAGGTTGCCGTTTTGGGCCATGTTTGTAATATTTTTGTATGGTGTATGTGGCGTTGTGTGCTTGTTTCCTGGGTTATGCTCGGTGTTTTGACCAAGCGGCGTGTGTTTGCTTCGTGTGGTTCGCCACACATTGATGCGAACCATGCGGGCAGTGGCACGCAACCTGATAGGGGTCAGGATCAATCAATTTGTGCTCTCATTATTTCCAAAAACATCCTAATTGACCAGAGAGAAAGAGAGAGAGAGAGAGAGAGAGAGAGAGAGAGAGAGAGAGGGAGAGAGAGGAGAGAAAGAAAAATCACTAGAGAGCTAGAAAGAGAGAGGGAGACATAGTGGAGGAGGGAAAGAGGGAGAAATGGAGATAGGTAGAGGGAGAGTGAGAGGGATAGGGGGTGAGATCAAGAGAGAGGAGGGATAGAGAGAGAGAGAGAGCATGCAAGGAAAAGGAATGGAGGGAAGAGAGGTGTTGAGGGGATGAGAGAGAGGAGGGAAGAGAGACGGAGGGATAGAGGGAGGGAGGAGTGGGGCAGGGACTAAGAGAGGAGGGAAGGGAGAGGGAGAGAGGAACACAGGTAGAGAGCAAGAGAGAGAGGGAGGGAGAGAGAGACAAAAGGGGAGAGGGATAAGGAAGTTAAGGGAAGGAGTTGAGAACCCTAACAGAGGAAGAGGGGAAGGAAGAAGGAGAGCAAGGAGCGAAGCCTGAAGGTGGAGAGTGGAGGAGGGATAGGGGGAGAGGAGAAGAGATGAAAAGGAAGAGACAAAGGCTTGGAGGGAAGGAGAAGGAGGACTGGCAGGAGAGGGGCAAGGAGAAGAGGAGAAGGAAGTATGTTGGGTGACCCAGACCAAGAGGCTTCGGAAGAGGCAGGTGGAGGTTGAGCGCAAAGGGCACGAGGGAAGCACTATGGGGGATCTAAATGGTCGGAGGGGAACAGATGAGGGTAGCTGGGAGCAGTGCTAGGGAGAGTGCGTAAATCGATACTATCTATCTCACCAGCTACATCTTGTTCATCCATCCACTTTTTCCCATCTCTCCCTCTGNTCTCTCTCTCTCTCTCTCTATATATTTCCCTCTCTCTCTCTCTCTCTCTCTCTCTCTCTCTCTCTTTCTCTCTCTCTCTCTCCCCCTCTCTATCTCTCTCCTTGTCTCTCTCTATACATCACTCTTCCCTTTCATCCCCTCTCTCTATTTGAATCTAGCCCCTTCTCTCTCACTTTTGTATCACTGTCTCTGTTTCCTCCCTTTGCCTCTTTCCCATATTCCTTAATCTCTCTTTCTATGTCCTTCCATTCCCCTCTCTTTCAGTGCCTCTTTCTGACTGCCCCCTTGATTCTTCTTGTATTGAAATGAGTGGCCGTCACCCGACTACTTGTCATCGGATTATGCCTTGTTTGTTCAGCTGTCTTACATTTTTTCTTGCCTTTGATGGTCTCCCCTTCTTATATAATTCCTGCACCCGCTCCTCTAACAAAATTGTTGAATAAAAAATGTTTAACCTATGGTCTTTCCCCCTCAAACCGTCAACCACTTGGCCACTTTTTTTGGAGTATTCTCTTCCTTCCCTCCCTTGCCACACCTTCCACCCATAACTCATGGTTGGATTCAGCCTTAACAACACCATGGTAGTTGGGGTCACTACTTCTTTAGATCACACGGGTGTTTCCAGCATGGATTCCTCCTTGCTTGTTCCAATTTCTCCTATCTCCTATTGCCTGGTGGAAGGCATATCCCTCATTTTCCCTTGTGTCGTTTCTTTTGTTTCATTATCACCACCCTCTTTCCCCTCCATGCTCCTCAACCTTCACCCCTTCCTTCTTTCCAAATTCCTCCCTGCCACCCTTGTTCCTTGATCCTTGACACCATTGTCAACAACATTGGCACCCAACCTCTTGTCATCGCTCCTTTCCCAGCCATCACTGCATACAACATTGATGATGCTGCTTCCCCCAATGGTACCATTATTCTCGGGTTTTCTGTCCCTCCCAATAACAATCTCCCACCTGCTGATGCCGCCACTGCATACAATGCTATCCTTAGAAGTACTTACCCTCCAACAGTCCTGACATCCACCCTTGCTCACATGGCCATCTCCAGTGACACCATGACACTTTCCTCAATGTTTTGGTTTTTTCCTCCACCCCCCTGACCCACCCACCAGTTTGATTCCTCAACCCGATGCTCCAGGTCAAACCGATGGCACCCCATTTAGTGCGTGCTTGCCATGATTTTTTTGTGGGAAAACATGAACAGACATTGGGAGAATGTGGAGACCACATGATTATAATTTACAAAGATGATTAAGCTGAGAAGAAGAGCAAGAGTGACGGAATGAATAGCTTGAAGAGAAAGCAGAAAAAGAGACTTGTTAGGAAAGAGCAAGAGAGTAAGGAAAGATTGAGTTGAGCCACACCATTTAGGGCTATCAGTACAAGAATAAGTTTTATAGGGTTAAATTGAGGGAATGAATTTCCTTCGCATATACAATTAGGATAAGAAAAAGCATCTGCAATACAAGCTTCTTTCATCTAGCTGGACATGTGTGTCAGATGTCACAGTATTGCTGGATGATTTGATGGTTTGCTGAACAATCAGATGACCAAAGAGCCGGTACGAAGGTGGTTAAGTCAAGGAACTGATCCATTGCTGAATAGAGAGTTTTCTTGACACTCAATGCGCTTAGTCAGTTTCTTAGAGGTATGCATGCCATGCTTTTCTTTGAGGATATGCATGTGTTGCCCACCTCTTGGTCCTCCTATTTCTGTAACTCTGTTTTCCTTGGACCTCCCTAGGGCATCCCCGCCAGTGCTTTCACTAGTCCATAGTAGCTTGCCACATCACCTACACCCCTAAGGACGGATGCTTTTCTCACCTTTATTCACTATATCCTTCCCATGGAAATCTCTAATGTCCAAATCACCCATTGGTATTTCCTTTTTTTCTGATGCTTCTTTTAACCCTCTTTCTCCTCCACCGTGGTACCCCCACTCTGTTGTTGAATCTCCATGTATGAAAATGCATTACATTCTGTCTGACTCTAAGCGTACCTTCTCACCATGCTGGGTTTGGATGACAATTCCATATACAACATGTTCCTTGACTACAAGTTGATCATCACTGTCAGCCTTGTCTTTGCAAACACTGTGATGCAAAACGATAATGGTGCAGCTCTACATGTACTTGGTGTAGGCACTGTGTGCTTGACACCCAAGGTTTGTTTGCTTCTTGCGGCCGCAAAATCCTCCTCGTTCAACATCCCTTTTGCAGCAGCATCTACTTGGTCCATGGTCTTTGTTTTGTCTGTAGTCATGCATCAAATGCTTTTGAGCTTATTCCTCTTTCTTTCTCAACTCCACCCCACCTTCACCATCACGTTTGCCATCTATCTGCTCCTGACGGTGTCTCTGTTTTGTGTGCAGTGCTTGTGGATGACCTTTCTTATCCCTTGTGATGCACCCCTTGCATTGTGGAATGCACATTGTACGCTTTTTTGGATGCATCATCTTCATTTTCCCTCCTCCTCCTCCTCCCTCTCCCTCTATCTATCTCTCTCTCTTTCTCTCTCTCTCTCTCTCTATATATTTCCCTCTCTCTCTCTCTCTCTCTCTCTCTNTCCCAATAACAATCTCCCACCTGCTGATGCCGCCACTGCATACAATGCTATCCTTAGAAGTACTTACCCTCCAACAGTCCTGACATCCACCCTTGCTCACATGGCCATCTCCAGTGACACCATGACACTTTCCTCAATGTTTTGGTTTTTTCCTCCACCCCCCTGACCCACCCACCAGTTTGATTCCTCAACCCGATGCTCCAGGTCAAACCGATGGCACCCCATTTAGTGCGTGCTTGCCCTGATTTTTTTTTGGGAAAACATGAACAGACATTGGGAGAATGTGGAGACCACATGATTATAATGTACAAAGATGATTAAGCTGAGAAGAAGAGCAAGAGTGACGGAATGAATAGCTTGAAGAGAAAGCAGAAAAAGAGACTTGTTAGGAAAGAGAAAGAGAGTAAGGAAAGGTTGAGTTGAGCCACACCATTTAGGGCTATCAGTACAAGAATAAGTTTTATAGGGTTAAATTGAGGGAATGAATTTCCTTCGCATATACAATTAGGATAAGAAAAAGCATCTGCAATACAAGCTTCTTTCATCTAGCTGGACATGTGTGTCAGATGTCACAGTATTGCTGGATGATTTGATGGTTGGCTGAACAATCAGATGACCAAAGAGCCAGTATGAAGGTGGTTAAGTCAAGGAACTGATCAATTGCTGAATAGAGAGTTTTCTTGACACTCAATGCGCTTAGTCAGCTTCTTAGACGTATGCATGCCATGCTTTTCTTTAAGGATATGCATGTGTTGCCCACCTCTTGGTCCTCCTATTTCTGTAACTCTGTTTTCCTTGGACCTCCCTAGGGCATCCCCGCCAGTGCTTTCACTAGTCCATAGTAGCTTGCCACATCACCTACACCCTTAAGGACGGATGCTTTTCTCACCTTTATTCACTATATCCTTCCCATGGAAATCTCTAATGTCCAAATCACCCATTGGTATTTCCTTTTTGTCTGATGCTTCTTTTAACCCTCTTTCTCCTCCACCGTGGTACCCCCACTCTGTTGTTGAATCTCCATGTATGAAAATGCATTACATTCTGTCTGACTCTAAGCGTACCTTCTCACCATGCTGGGTTTGGATGACAATTCCATATACAACATGTTCCTTGACTACAAGTTGATCATCACTGTCAGCCTTGTCTTTTCAAACACTGTGATGCAAAACGATAATGGTGCAGCTCTACATGTACTTGGTGTAGGCACCGTGTGCTTGACACCCAAGGTTTGTTTGCTTCTTGCGGCCGCAAAATCCTCCTCGTTCAACATCCCTTTTGCAGCGGCATCTACTTGGTCCATGGTCTTTGTTTTGTCTGTAGTCATGCATCAAATGCTTTTGAGCTTATTCCTCATTCTTTCTCAACTCCACCCCACCTTCACCATCACGTTTGCCATCTATCTGCCCCTGACGGTGTCTCTGTTTTGTGTGCAGTGCTTGTGGATGACCTTTCTTATCCCTTGTGATGCACCCCTTGCATTGTGGAATGCACATTCTAAGCTTTTTTGGATGCATCATCTTCATTTTCCCTCCTCCTCCTCCTCCCTCTCCCTCTATCTATCTCTCTCTCTTTCTCTCTCTCTCTCTANTTTGTCTGTAGTCATGCATCAAATGCTTTTGAGCTTATTCCTCTTTCTTTCTCAACTCCACCCCACCTTCACCATCACGTTTGCCATCTATCTGCTCCTGACGGTGTCTCTGTTTTGTGTGCAGTGCTTGTGGATGACCTTTCTTATCCCTTGTGATGCACCCCTTGCATTGTGGAATGCACATTGTACGCTTTTTTGGATGCATCATCTTCATTTTCCCTCCTCCTCCTCCTCCCTCTCCCTCTATCTATCTCTCTCTCTTTCTCTCTCTCTCTCTCTCTATATATTTCCCTCTCTCTCTCTCTCTCTCTCTCTCTCTCTATCTCTCTATCTCTCTGCCTCACTCTCCCTGTCTCCTTTGTGCATTTACCTTGCTTGACCTTTTCCATGCTCATGTCGTGAACCCCTTGTCGAATGATTCACTAGGTTAGCACGCCATGTATTTCCATGGTCTCTCGCCTTACATTGGTGCTTTTCCTTTCAGCAAAGAGCAAGGGCACCCCAACCATCCGGACATGGTAGAAATTTTCTCAGCAAGAGATTCACTGGTTTTTGCAACAATTTCTTTTAAGACACTTAGGCCTTCTTTGATTTCAAAGGTGTCTTCTTGGAGCTCCCAAACCCATGTGCTCCATAGTAGAAATGGTTCATGGATCGCTAGATAATCATGTTTATCAAGGTGCTGAAAGCTGTTTTGGGCGAAGCCAGCTTCTTCAATCGTTGCTTGAGCTCTTGGCCGATGGTGGCTCCCTACCAAACCGGATCTCCAAAGGAACAGTTGTACCTAAACTGGTGCTCTCCAAGAGCTTAATTGATTCTGAAAGCAATTTCAACTGGGTTGTGGTTTGGGGTACCTGCCTCTACCTCTCTTCCCTCTTCCATCTGTTATTCCCTCATTGTCCTCTCCTCCCTCCCGCTCAATCCCATTTCCTCCTCCCTCTCTCCCTCTCTTTTACATTCCCCTCTTTGACCCCTCCTCACCTTCCCCTTTCTCACTCCTCTCCCTCTCATTTCTCTAGCTCCCTCTCCCCCTTCTGCTCCTCTCCCTTTCTACTCTATCTTTCTCCCCTTGTGCTATCCCCTCTCTCACCCTCTTGTTTCCCTCTAAACTCTATGTTTTTGCTCTCTACCTCTTTCTCTCCTGCCTCTCTCCCTCTATGATCTCTCTCCCCTTTCTTTCTCTCTTGTCTCTACCTTTCTCACTCCCTACTCTCCCACTTCTCCTCGTCACCCCCTCTCGCTCCTACCTCTCTCGCCTCTTTCTCTCCCTCTTCAAAAAATGTCTCTCTCTTTCTGTGATGTTCCTCTCGCCTCCCCCTTTTCTCTGTCCTCTGCTCTCTCTTATTCCTCTCCTCTGCTCTTCCCCTTCCTCTTGCTCCTATTCACTCCTATCTCTCTTCTCCTCTCCAATTTCCCCTCTTTCATACCTTCCTCAGTCTTGTCTTTGCCCTTTCCCCCACCTCTCCCTCTCCCTTTCTCTATCTCCCCTCCCTCTGTCTTTATCTCTCATCCTCTCCCTCCCTCTCTTCTCACCTATCTTTTGCATCTCCCTCTGCCCACCCTCCCCCATCCCTCCTACTCCCGTGACTATGTTTTCCCTGCACTTACTGTCCCTTTGGTCTTCCGTTCTCCCTCTTCAGCACCCTCTTCCTCTTTTGCCTTGTTTCCTCTGTTCCTTCTCCCTTCCAATGAGCTCTTCATCCACACCTCTTGCCATGTGGGTCTCTCCGTCAGGACAGGCTGGTGGGTTTGTTTTGTGTCGCTTGGGTGGTTTCTCCATGTGCCCCTCTCCTTCTGACACCCCCTCTTTTCTTTTGGGTATGTGCCTTTTGGGGGTCTTAGTCTATTGTTTGTCCTTTTTCCGACATTTGTGTGCCCTCTGTGTGATGCCTGAGTGCCTCGTGTGCACAACTACATGGCCCATGCCTGCTGTGGCCCTTCCTATTGTGTGTATGCTGATCTCCCCTGTTCTCTTCCCTGTGATCTATCTTCTATTCCATTATCTCCTCGCAGTTTCCCTCTTGTGTTGCCTCACTATCCGCTTCTCTCACCCTTCTCCCTCTATCTTCCGATTCCTTCTTTGTCCCTACCCCTTATTTCTCCTTCCCTCCTCTTCCCTCCTCTTTTTCTTGACATATTCGCACCCCCCCTCCCATGCATTGCCTCTTGCTTCCTTCCTCTCCCCTCCTCTCCCTTACTGACACTTTGCTCCCACCCCCTCAACATCTCTTCCCTTGCTGCCTTACCTACCCCCAACTCTTTCTGTCTCCTCTCCTCTTACCTCACCTAGTCATGTTTCTCTCCTTTCCTCTCATCCCTTTCCTTGATTTCCCTTGCTCTTTCTCCCTTCTCTCTCTTGCTCTTGCTCCCTTTCATTGTGTCTCTCTCCTACACCTCCTTCATCTTCCCCAATCCCCCCGCTCCCCCCTTTCTTCTCACCCTCTCTCTCTCTCTCTCAGTCTGTCTCATGTCCTCTCACTTTGTTGCTTCCTCTCTAATACTTCCTATACTGCTTTCTATCTCTTTCTCTCACCTCCATCCTCTCCCCTCTCTTCTCTTCCCTTCCCTCCAAATTTGCTTGCCTCTTTCTCTCGTTCTTCCTTTCTTCTCTAGGTTCTAGTTTCTTTTCCTTGCCCCCCCTTCTCTTTCCATTTTCTCTTGCATAGGCTCCATTGACCTTACGAGCTCCATATGCTCCATTGGCTCCATTTTCTCCTTCGCAAATCCATTGGCTCGATTGGCTCCAGCCCGGCCTCCAGCTCCCAGCCTGTCACACCATTGTTAGCTCCACCATTCTGCCCTAGACTCCCTCCTCCACAGCCCTCCTTGCCCAACATCAATTTTCAAACTCTCCCCGGCACTGCTCCCACCTACCCTCGGCTGTTCCCCTGAGCTATGGTTAATCACCCCAAATTCATACACTCAATGATTAGTGTATCAAAAAGAGTATTCCTACATGCACATATTTTTAAGAAATCAACAATATCAATTAATGTCACTAGAGCCCAAACGTACATTCCTTATATTAGGTGTTGCTTATCATGGATTATATGTACTTTGTACTAGTTTTTGTTGGAAGTCCATGTTCACTCATATGTTCACTTCCCAATACACTTGTCGATACACAGTTTTGGGGGTGAGGTGACTGGTCATATATGGTTCCCCTCCAACCTTTTGGTTCCACCCCTAGTGCTTACCCCGTGAACTATGCGGTCAACATTCAGCCACCTCTTCCGAAGCCTCTCGGCCTGGGTCATCCAACGCTGCCGCCTCCTCCTCTTCTCCTCGTCCCTCTCCTGCAAGCCCTCCCTCTCCTTCTCTCCAAGCCTTTCTCTCTTCCTCTTNTCCCTCCTCCACTATGTCTCCCTCTCTCTTTCTAGCTCTCTAGTGATTTTTCTTTCTCTCCTCTCTCTCCCTCTCTCTCTCTCTCTCTCTCTCTCTCTCTCTTTCTCTTTGTCTCTCTCTCTCTCTGTCTCTCTCTATCTCTCTCTCTCTCTCTCTGTGTGTGTGTGTGTGTGTGTGTGTGTGTGTGCATATACATGTGTGTGCCCTATTCGCCACCTTTTTTCCTCTTGGTTATTTCCCTGTCCATGTCCTCTCTCTATTTCTCTTTCAGTACTCCTTCCCTGCCCTCTCTTCCTCCTTGTCCATCCCCCCTTTGTCTCTCACTCTCCCCCCTTGCCTCTCTACCACTCCTTCGTCTCCCTTTCTTTGTGTCCCTCTTTTTTCTCTCCTTATTTTGTTCCCGTTCTCTTTGTTGTGATACCCCCTCTCACCTTCTTTTTATGCTCTATCGTCTTCTTCTTGCACTGCTAGGGAATTGGATGCTTGTTGGGGGTTATCGGAACCTCTCTTCTCAATACTTGTTGGTGATTTCCTCTCGTGCCCTCCCCTTCCCCTAACATACTCCCTTAAACACACACCTTTCACCATGGTCACCTCCTCTCCTCCTCTTGTGGCTTTTTCGTCATGCAGTTGGTTGTTTGCATTGTCTCTCACTCCTCGGTCTGCCCCAAGCAGCATTGTGGATTACCTTAGATTGTCGGACACCTTGGCTGCCGCTGTTGTGGCTCGCATGGCTCACGAGCAAGCGCTTGCTTGAGATGCTTCCTCATGAGACCCCAATCCCCCTCCCTCTTGTGGCCTCAGTCTTGTCGACAACTCCGCCGTCCTCTCCCCTCACGCTGGGTCTTCGGCCACCATCACCTCTTCCCTTGCCGCTCTCTGTGCTCCTCTACCACCACCTCTTCCCCCTCGTCTCCCTCCCCCTGCCTTCACCACCTACTCCTTTTTGGAACCATTTTAGAGGTCGTTGCTGCTTCCTGCCGGCAAGCCCCCCGCCTTTTCTCTTGTTTTCCTGGCCTTCCCTCCCTTGCCTTCCGATGCTGCTGGCCCGTGTGTCTCTTTGGTGGTGTTGGTGCCGTCAATGGTGCTAGAATTCTAAGTGGTGCTTGTCAGGAAAATGGGATGAAGCGGAACACGGAACAGAAACGAGGAATGAATACACAAGTGGGAGCAAAGTGGAAGGAGGCAGAAGCAGAAGTGATGAATGATGAAAGATGAATAAATGAGTTAAAAACAAGTCAAGGAACAAGAACCAACTAACTCAACCTAGGCATTAGATCTAGTGTTGAGGTCGGAGACCTAGGGCTAGGGCGAATACACCCACTACGGTGGGCGGTGCGACGCGTGCAGCCGCAAACACATTGCTTCTGCTGCTGCCGTTGTTGTTCGTGGAGTTGCGTTGCGACTCCACGCGAGCAACACAGTTTCTGGCAGCAAACGTGCTCCGAGAACTGGTGTAGGACGTGGGCCAGAACCGCAGCTATTTTGTAGTGGGTATGGCAGCCTAGCACGCCGAGCTGGTGGTTGGTGCCACTGAGAGGTGTGCGTGGCCGTTGTACGTGGGGTCCACCTGCTGCCGGATGGCGGACGTGATGTTGGCTGGTTCCTACGTGGACCGGTGGCCTGTTGGCAGCCGGCACAAAAAGGGCTCAGTCGGCTTTGCCGCCCAAGCCGCTGGGCACAAGGTGCCAGAGAGGTGAGCTGCCTCCAACAGGGGTAGATGGGCAAGTCCAGCGGAGGGGACCCAAAGGCAAGGAGAGCAGCCGGAGATAGAGACTGGATAGATGGTGAACACAGGAGTAGGCTTGGTGGCAGGAAAATACATTCTGACAGTGCTATCACCCCTTGGTGCCACCCATGGCATTGGTGTCATTGCTCCTCGCATTGTCGCTGCTGCTCGTGGTGCACACTCTGCTGGCATGGCCGGTGCTTTCGGTGGTCCCTGTGCTCTAGTTGGTGCAATTGCTGTGGCGGGTGGTCCCAAAGGTGCTATTACAGTAGGTGTGTTGGTGGTGCTGTCCCCGCCGGAAGGGTTGCTGCCGTTGGTGGCGTTGCAGTTGCTAGTGGTACCGCTGCTACTGGTGGCCCATCCCTCCAAGCAGTGCTCTCCTGGTCGCTAGGGCGGGTGTCGTTCCCCCTGGTGATCTTGCCACTGCTCTTGCTTGTACGGAGGCTTGCCTTGATGCTCTTACGCTTGCAGTGCCTAGCTTGTGGGCCCTGGCCTCCACCCGGTCCCACCCTCCATCCAAAGCCCTTGACGCCTGCTCCTGGGAACATTGCCAACACACTGTTCAGTGACTGGTCCCCTTGTTTTGTCATCAGCACCCAAACGCACGGCCTTTGGGAGCACTATGACCCTGCTCCTCTCCTAACTCTTGTACATCCTGATTGTTGTGCCCTTCTTTTTCACCTCCTCTTCTCTGCTGTCCCTTCCGCTGCTCCCCGCCAGCTTCCTTAGTTTTCCCCAATGGTCACTCTCCCGCTCGTCCTTGTGAGGCGTGGTCTGACCTTTTTGCCCTTTACTTGTCTGAATCGCTTTTCTCTGCAGCATCCCTTCTTGCTGACCTCCGTGTGTTCCTTCATCGCCCCAACAAGTCCCTTTGTGCCTACTTGGGTTCCACTGAGCTTCTTTGGAGCAAGATTCTCATAGCCGTTGCCTCCATGACTGATCAGGCTTTGGTCACCTTGGTTGTCGCTGGTCTTAGGCCTACCTTTTCTGGTGCTCTCACATCCTTTCCTCTTGCATACCAAACCCCAGGCACCATCTAGCCAGCCCTCCTTGACGGGCTTAGCTCTTTCAAGACTGCATCCCAACCTGCTTTTGCACTCACCCAGCCAGTTCTCCCTAACCTCTGAGGTATGGTTAATGATCCTTTATTCATTCACTCAACACTTGGTGTATGAAAAAGTGTATTCCTCTATGAAAACGTTTTTTCAGAAACCATCAACATCAATTCATGTCACTAGAGCCCATACATTCATTCCTTGTAGATGGTGTCAGTTATCATGGATCATATGTACTATGTACTAGGTTTTGTTAGAAGTCCATGTTCACTGACATGTTCAATTCTTGATACACTTTTTGATCCATAGTTTCAGGGGTGAGGTGATTGGTCATACATTAACCTTCTGCCTAGCATCCTCCCTCCCCAAGTTGCCTATGCTCTTGCTGTCCATGCTGTGCCTGGAGGTGGTCGCAGTGGTGGCGGTGGTGGTGCTCGTATGCCAACGTGTTGGAGCTTTCAGGTTGTTGTTCATCATCATGAAGTGTGCCCCCTTGCTCTAGTCCTGGATCTTTGTGATTGCATTGCTTGTAAGCATACCCTCATTCATGGCCTATGTACGTTGCCCCTATTGGTCCTCCAGTCTCGGGCTTTCCAGAGGCTCTTCCAGTTGGCACCCCTACTGGCCCACCACCTCCTGTTGCAGCTGCTCCCACCCTCACAGAGGAGACAATCATCGCCCTTGTTTGTCAGGACATTGCTGAGGGAATTTTTGGCAGTCCGCCTCGTGCTAGTACATTTTCCTTATTTGACCCGCTTGCCATCCTTTCTTTTTGCTCTGCTCCCGCTACCCCTCTTCCCCCTTCATCCTCTCCAAACTCTACCCCTCCTATGGAGGCATATGGCCACCACTCCGGCACTGATCACAATGTGTCCTCATCTTGGGTTGTCAATGTGGCTGTGACTGACAGCATGTGCCCCATCCGCCAGCTGTCTATGATGTTCAACCCTGCTTTTTTCATCAATTCAATGCATATTGGTGACATTGCCACACTTCCTTTCCTTGGTGTTGGCATTGCTTGTTTGACTTCCCTGGTTTTTGGCCTCTCCTTGTTTTTCTTCCTCTACATTCCCGACCTTCACTTCTCTATACTCTATATTCCTGCTCTCAGTGTCTACAAAATCTCCACCACCTATGCCCTCAGCCTTGTTGTTGTTACAGATTGCGCTAGTGGTTGTGTCATCCTCCTAGGTCATTGTTCTCCTAGCAAGGAAGAGCATCAGGTTCTTGGCCCCCCACTCTGTTCCCCCGTGCATCGTTGATGTTGTAGCTCTTGTTTCTCTTTCTTGATGTGATCACTCACATCTCCTACATCATCGCCTGTGCCACCTCTTTGCCTCTGTATTTACCTCTCTCCTCCACCTACCTGACATATTTTTTTCGCGCCTTGTTTACTCTTGATTGCACCTTTTTGTGCTCTTGGCAAGATGCACCATCTTCCCTTTCTTCCTTCTTTTCTCATGCATCTGCTCTACCCAAAATCATCCACATGGACATCCCTAGCTCTTTCCAGGATGACGCTCTCATTGAGCATGCCGTGCACATTTGCAGCCTGTTTAATGACTACTCTGGCTTCACATGGGTCTTCTTCCTTTGAGCTAAGAGCAAGGTTGCCCAGACCATGTAGTCGTAGTTAAGGCTGCACACGAATCCTTGGATTCGTGAATCTGGTTCACGAATCCCGAATCCGAACCCAGATTCACGAATCCGGATCCAGGGGCGGGTCTCATATGGGGATTTGGGAATCCACTCACGAATCTTTGGGGAGGGGGGGGGGGGGG
>SZWC01024475.1:11695-23881 GCA_023375785.1 Penium margaritaceum | reverse complement strand
GGGGGGGGGGGGGGGGGGGGTCCTATATCCATAAGCCAGCCAGTTCAAATCCGACAATTGGACTCATCGTTTGGTGTTTCAAAACATCGATCTCTCGGAGGGTCGCACGCCGACCCTCCACGCCTGTCACTCCCAAGCACGTTTTTCCTGTGTGCCAGGTCTGTGACCTGGCACATGCGCCAAGACTCAGAAGCTGACAGCTGCGCTAACTAGCGCAAATCATGCATGTGCCAGGTGAACTTCCTGACACATACATGATATGGCATTTGCCACTCGCTCGCACGTTCTCCACGAGCGAGCGACAATTCATTCTGGGTCTTGCAGCAAATGCGGCGGACATGCGATGACCTGACTGACGTCCAAGCCAGGTCAACAAAGCAAGCCAGGTCATCAAAGCCTGGCATCGAGCCAGTCAGGGGTCCGACCTGACTGGCAGGCTTGGCTTCCGTATCTATCGGGACACAGCCACATCCCACATGCAAAGATCGGGAATTGAACAAGGTGTCATCCGTTATTTTTTTCAAGGAGCCATATGCTTTCTTGGCTATAGTCAAGACTAAGACAATATCTAAGGATTCACCAAGATTCGTGAATCCACAAGGATTCGCGAATCTTGGATTCGGATTTGTGAATCCGGATCCAGCAGTGGATTCGGACTCGCGAATCCAAATCCAGCTTCAGATTCGCGAACCGGATTTGGTGTGCAGCCTTAGTCGTAGTGAGCATCCACCTAGCAAAAGAGGCATCATCAGCTTCTCCACTTTCATTCCAATTGTGGTGGTGAGTTCTTTGGCAACACCACATTTTTTTTCACTGTGAGGGCATCATCCATGAGCTCTCTATCCTCTTTTCACCTCTACACAATAGGGTAAAAAAAATAGCAGAACTGCATGCTTACTGAGGGTGTGCATACGATTGTGGCCAAAGCTGACTTCCTTCATCGTGGCCACAACTTCTAGTCTGAGACAAGTCGCTCTCACACTTGGGTTTGGAACTGGCTTCCTCATGGTCCCCTTGCTACTCACATGATACCATTTCAGCTCTTCTTCTGTTTTCAAGCTGACCACAGTGAGGGTGTGGTGTGGAGCACCATGGCCACCGTCTACCTTGCCATCCCCTCTTGGTCTGGCAAGCTCAATCTCCCTGACCAACTATGCATTACCCTTGGGCTGGCTCCTCGCTCTTGTGCACACCGCTTCCGGGATCTGGTAGCCTATCGACTTGTTGAGTCTTGTCACCCTCATATTCCTTTTCAGATGACGTACAAATCCTTTCGCGTGGACCACTCTCTCCCTCCTCCGGCCTTGACCACGGCGTACACCACATATGGTCATGTTTTTTCTGGTGCACCTCCCTCTTTCTGCCTCCCCTAGTACCTTCCGACTTGCCTCCCCTACAACCTTTCACCTCCNATCCAGTGACCTGTCCCACTCTCCATGTGCCTGCTCCTTTTCCCACAGTCACATTCCCCCTGTACCCACCCCCTTTCCCTTCCCATTGGTGCCTCTCAGTCCATTTTGCCTCCTACCCCATTCGTCCCCCTCCACCTGCTCTACCTCACATGCCTTTTGCACCATCCTCACCTCCTACTCTGCCTCCCTATCCCCTCTCCCACCACCATGATGGACCACCTTCAGTCTCTTCTCTCCTTGCACTCCTGCCATCCCCCACCCCTCCTTCTCCCTCCCCTCTTGGCTTTCCACCGTTTCCTCCCCCGGTGCCACCCTCCCTCACCCCTGCACAGGCATTGGGCTCTCCCCGTGCCCTCCTCCCCAATCAATGCCCAGACCTGTACTCCTCCATTTTGAGGATGTCCCGAGGGACATGCCAATGCGTTTTCCCTCCCTCGTCAGACTTACAGTTGATCTGGTTCTCGTTGCCAGGATTCCATCCCCTTCGTCTTCATCCCCCATTGTCTCTCCCCCCACCCCCCTTGCCCCTCTCCCCTCTCCTTGACTTCATTGCCCGCAAGANTTTCAAGCTGACCACAGTGAGGGTGTGGTGTGGAGCACCATGGCCACCGTCTACCTTGCCATCCCCTCTTGGTCTGGCAAGCTCAATCTCCCTGACCAACTATGCATTACCCTTGGGCTGGCTCCTCGCTCTTGTGCACACCGCTTCCGGGATCTGGTAGCCTATCGACTTGTTGAGTCTTGTCACCCTCATATTCCTTTGCAGATGACGTACAAATCCTTTCGCGTGGACCACTCTCTCCCTCCTCCGGCCTTGACCACGGCGTACACCACATATGGTCATGTTTTTTCTGGTGCACCTCCCTCTTTCTGCCTCCCCTAGTACCTTCCGACTTGCCTCCCCTACAACCTTTCACCTCCGCTCTTGTGCCTGCCTGCACTGCACCCTCGTCTGCACGGTTCCCAACCCCCCACTCCCCTCCCCCCTTTACCCACTCCAGCACAGTCCGTCTGTGCACTCATCCATCTCATCCAGTGACCTGTCCCACTCTCCATGTGCCTGCTCCTTTTCCCACAGTCACATTCCCCCTGTACCCACCCCCTTTCCCTTCCCATTGGTGCCTCTCAGTCCATTTTGCCTCCTACCCCATTCGTCCCCCTCCACCTGCTCTACCTCACATGCCTTTTGCACCATCCTCACCTCCTACTCTGCCTCCCTATCCCCTCTCCCACCACCATGATGGACCACCTTCAGTCTCTTCTCTCCTTGCACTCCTGCCATCCCCCACCCCTCCTTCTCCCTCCCCTCTTGGCTTTCCACCGTTTCCTCCCCCGGTGCCACCCTCCCTCACCCCTGCACAGGCATTGGGCTCTCCCCGTGCCNGATGTCCCGAGGGACATGCCAATGCGTTTTCCCTCCCTCGTCAGACTTACAGTTGATCTGGTTCTCGTTGCCAGGATTCCATCCCCTTCGTCTTCATCCCCCATTGTCTCTCCCCCCACCCCCCTTGCCCCTCTCCCCTCTCCTTGACTTCATTGCCCGCAAGACCCTCCTCCCCGCTTCTGTACCTCCCCCTTGTCCCCCCTAGCCTCCTGCTCTCCCCTCCTCCACATCTTCTCTCCTTGCATCCCCCTTCCATCCACACACCCCTGGATTTGTCTCCCTTCTTGATTTCCCCCACTCACCCCTCTTTGAGGATGTGCATGCGTGCATCCTGTGCTCGTCCTCCCATCTTCCCCTCTCTTTCCCCCCATCCCCTTCCTGCTACCTCCCCAGGGGAACCACTTGTTAACCCCTCCCATTCTACCTAGACCCATTCCTCCTACCCTTGTCTCCCCTCCCTCGTCCCTCCCACCCCCTCGTTCCATCCTCAACAACCCTCCTCCTTGCATTCAAGTCTCCTCTTGCACTTTTTCTCACACTGAGCATTCCCTTACGTGATAGGAACTTAGGCAGATCTGCGGAAGGTGATCAGGCTCACCAAGAGCCACTTGGCAGGACCAATGATATGTGAGAGTCAAGTTGCAGGTTGCAAAGACAAAGATACGGAATCATGTGAGGTTGCGTAGAGAGCATGAATGGCTGGTTTGACTTGTGGATTGAGAAAATACATTAGCAGAGCTTTCTAAAAACTGTAAGTGCACTCCATCTGGTGCATGGAGCTGGAAGAACTAACCTGAAAAAGTTCACCTCCTAGCACACTCCTAGCCTACTGGGATGAGCGGCAGTCACACTCTCACACAAGCCCCATCATGTGCACAACCATTAATCTTGATGGGAACCTTCCTTGAAGCTCCTTGAAAGTCCTCCTGCCTCCTTTCTACCTTGAAGGCCGCTCCAAGCCTCCCTGGCCAACAATTCTGGCCGTCTTTGGTGCTGGTAGTGCTGGAGCCATCACTTGAACTGGACCTTTGCCACCAAACCTTGAAAATCCATATGTCCCTCAAACGGACTCCGAATTGAGATCCGTAAATTGCTACAGATACAAGAAGATATCCTCTATTCATCTGATGTTATTGATGATTTTCATCGAGCAGCCCACTTTGGTCACTTTTTGGCACCCCATATTCTCATTCTCCCACTTTGCGAGAATATAAATCACACAAGTCCACACTGTTCCCTCAGTTGATGAAAGCTCTGTGCTGCCAGTGGCTTGCTCAGAAAATCTGTTGGAATCATGCTTGAGAGACAGAAATTGATGTGCAACACCTCCTTTGCCACGAGCTTGCGGAAAAATTGGTAGCGTAGGTCAATGTGCTTGGTACAGACATGGAACTTTGTGAGCACGATGCCGCTCATGATGTCACAGTAGATGGTCGTTGCAGTAGTCTACTGCTGCCCAAGAGTTTCCAGCAGCTCATGCTGTCACACTGCTTCCTTTATTGCTTCGCTCAAAGTGATTTACTCTGCCTTGGTGGAGGAGAGAGCAACGCACTCCTGCCTCTTGGTCCTCTAGCTGATTGCTGATCCTCCAAACAAAGAAACAAAACCACTAGTTGATCTCCTTGTGTACAGATCTCCGCCCCAATCTGTGTCGTTGTAGCCGATGAGGATGGGGCTGTTGTTGCTGTTCAAGGTGAGGCTAAGGCTGCTGCTGCTGTGGAGGAAGTGTAGCACACACTTGACTGCCTCCCATTGTGGCACACCTGGGTTGGCACAGAACTTGCTCACTGCTCCCACTGCTTGGCTGATGTCCAGGCGCATGTCGAAAAATGCATACATTAGGCTCCCAACTGCTGCTTGGTATAGTACCTTCTCCATGTGGTTGCGATGTTGCTTTCCGTGATGAGCCACTTCCAACGGTGTTGCCACCTTCAGTGCACCTTTCATGTTGAAGCGCTTGACGATTTTGCTCACGCAAGTGCCCTACGACAGCTCCAAGGTCTGCTGCTGCCAATCACGCTTCACATGGAGACCCAGGTAGTAGCTCAGCTTTCCTACGCCCTTCATGTCAAACCTGGCTGCAAGGGAATTCTTGGAATCTTTGAGGAGAGACTTTGAGTCAGAGGCAATGCATCAACATAGAGCATGATGATGACCTGGATTTTGTGATGTGTGTGTCCATAGATCGCATGATCTATCTCACTGTGCACGAAACCAAGCATGCATGGTAGCATGCATGCGGCGTCTGCTTCAGGCCATAGAGTGTGTTCACAAGCTTGCACACATGATCCTCTTGCCCTACCACCACATACCGCTCTAGCTGCTCCATGAACACATCCTCCTCAAGGTCACCATATAGAAATGCACACGTCACATCCATTTGGTGCACCTTCCAGTCCATGGCTATGGCAAGAGAAAGGACTGTAAAGATGGAGGGAAACTTTGCGACGGGTGTAAATGTCTTGTTTTAATGCACACCCTTAGTCTGTGTATACCCCTTTGCAACCAGTGGTGCTTTCTACTTGAGCACCTTACCATCAGCACCGTGCTTGCGCCGGAAGATCCACCTGCAGCCAATCACCCGACTGCCACATGGAGCTTTCTCAACAGTGCAGGTCTCCTTCAGAGTGTCTTGTACTCCTCGTNAACTTTGCGACGGGTGTAAATGTCTTGTTTTAATGCACACCCTTAGTCTGTGTATACCCCTTTGCAACCAGCGGTGCTTTCTACTTGAGCACCTTACCATCAGCACCGTGCTTGCGCCGGAAGATCCACCTGCAGCCAATCACCCGACTGCCACATGGAGCTTTCTCAACAGTGCAGGTCTCCTTCAGAGTGTCTTGTACTCCTCGTCTTCTCTGACATACCAATCTGCTGCATTGTCACTGCGCATGGATTTGCCGAATGTCATTGGGTTGTCGGTGATAGAGAGGAAGAGGTGCTCAAGGTCAGAAGAATCATGTAAAGATGAAAAGTGCACAGGTTTAGCAGCTCCTCAAGCGGCCTCTATCTGCTTGCAAGGTGCTCGGATCGTCACAGCGGCTCCACATGACCATCTGCACTATGGTTGAGGCGTGCAAACCTCCATGGCAGCTGTTGCTTCTTGCTCGGCTGCTCCTCTTTGTTTGCTTTGGTTGCCGGCTGCTTTACTTCCTCAGCCCCCTCTGCTACCCTGTCACCACTACCTTCCGCTCGCTCCTCTTCAGCTGCAGGCTCTTCCGCTCCCACTGGCTCAAGAGCTGGTGCAACCATGACTGCTCCCATAGGTCTCCATTTCCAGCCCTTCAGTTCCTTGAATACCACGCCACAACTGCGGACAATCTTGCACTTGACAAGGTTATACAGCCGGTATCCCATGGTGTCGTAGCCAAGAAAGGTAGCCTTCACAACCTTGGCATCCAGCTTGTTGCTGTTAGCGGCAGGTACATGGACGAATGTGCTGTGCCCAAACACCTTTAGGTGTGTGACAGTTGGCTTCCATCCCGTTCACGCCTCTTCCAACCTCATCAGTGGCACGGCACGTGTCGGGATCCGGTTTTTCNTGCAACCATGACTGATCCCATAGGTCTCCATTTCCAGCCCTTCAGTTCCTTGAATACCACGCCACAGCTGCGGAAAATCTTGCACCCCACAAGGTTGTACAGCCTGTATCCCATGGTGTTGTAGCCAAGAAAGGTAGCCTTCACAACCTTGGCATCCAGCTTGTTGCTGTTAGCGGCAGGTACATGGACGAATGTGCTGTGCCCAAACACCTTTAGGTGTGTGACAGTTGGCTTCCATCCCGTTCACGCCTCTTCCAACCTCATCAGTGGCACGGCACGTGTCGGGATCCGGTTTTTCAGGTACACGATGATGTTGACTGCCTCCACCCAGAATGTTGGCAGGAGCTCGGCATCCTTAAGCATGCCATGGACTCGCTCCCTGAGGGTACGGTTGGAACGCTCAGCCACGCCAGTCAGCTGCAATGTTGCGGTTGGCGTCATCTCGTGTCAGATCCTACGGTTCTTGAGTCAAGGAAGACATTGGAGATGTACTCGCCTCCTCCATCGGTGCAAAGCACCTTCAGACACCTGCCACTCTCATTCTGTGTAGCAGCTAACCATGCCTTGAATGCATCAAAACACTCGTCCTTCCCACCCAGAAAGAACACCCTCATCTTTTGCGTCTTGTCATCAATGAATGTGAGAATTAAAGCATGCTAGACAAGGACTATGATAACATGGAACCACATACTTCAGAGTGCACAAGAGAGAGAAGCTAAGCTACCACTTTCCCCTCCTTAGAGAATGGAGAGTGAACTTCCTTCCCTTCCATGCAGCACTCGCAGGCTGACGCACCAGGGTGCATCACTACCTTCAGCTGTAGGCCACGCACCACCTGCTGCATGGGGGTTAATGCACCAAAGCTGAGGTGTCCAAGCCGGCAATGCCATAGGACGATGTTGTTTTCTTCCACTTTTGCAACTGCTGCTGAGGTAGCTCCCTTCACTGATTCCACGTAAAGATGGTACAGGCCATCGTCGTTGTCCACCTTTGTAAGCACCTGGCCCGCACATGCTAAGATGGTGCAGCCACCATTCTCAAAGAGGAACTGCAGGTCTTGGGAGATGAGAGAGGAAACAAAGAGGAGGTTTGCTGCCAGCCCCAGAACATGGAGGACCCCCTTCACAAAACATTCCACGCGTTTCCCCTTGACAGAAGCTCCGCTTCCTCTTTCTCCCTCCTTGCAGTGCTCCCCCTCTAATCGCAGGCTCTCCTCCACATTATCAAGTGAGAGCTTGTCCTCATGCTGGTCCAGGACAACAACGAGAGGAGTGTAGCTGCTAGGAAGGCCAGAGAGGATGGTCAGCATGAAAACACGTTCCTTGACTGGGTCCTCAATTGTTGCAAGCTGATCAGCCAAATCTTTCACCATGTTGAGATAATCGATCATGGAACCCGACTCATCCATATACATGATGTGAAAACGACAGTGCAGCTGCATGTTCATGAGGATTGACTTAAAAGCATAGGTGGAATCAAGCTTGTTCCAAACCTCTTTGGGTGAGTATGCCACGGACAAGGAATTGCTGCCGTTCAGCAACGTGGAGGCAGATGGTGGCAAGGGAACGGTCCCGCTTCTCGCGGTGGGTACCGGCCTTGGTAGCAGAGAGGGAAGTTTCAACAGAGGCAGCCTCACTCGTAAGGCTGCAGATTCCCTTCCCCATCAGCACCATCTTCATGCTGTTGCTATTGTTGAAGAAGTTCTTGCCTTAAAACTTGGTGATGTTGACTCCAACCACCACAGAAGTGGATGTTGCCATGTTCACTGCAACATTGGCCCATGAACAGCCTCTCTCACACACCAGTGCACATTGGATGCCTCAAGGATGAGGCAAGGCCTTTACCATCCTGCATCAACATCACCATGTGTGGCAAGGCCTTCACTAGCCTGTCTTAAACTAAAGCATTGCTTATGTCGGTATCCGTTGATGGAAGTCAAAAAGTGACCAAAGTGGGTTGCTCACTTAAAAATCCTCAGGAATAAGATGCATAGGGGATCTTGTATCAGAACCCGATTTGGAGTCCGTTTGAGGGAGATATGGATTTTCAAGGTTTGGTGGCAGTAGGTCCAGTTCAAGTAACGGCTCCTGCACTACCAGCACCCACGACGGCCAGAAAAATTGGCCAGGGAGGCTTGGAGCGGCCTTCAAGGCAGAAAGGCNCGGTGCAAAGCACCTTCAGACACCTGCCACTCTCATTCTGTGTAGCAGCTAACCATGCCTTGAATGCATCAAAACACTCGTCCTTCCCACCCAGAAAGAACACCCTCATCTTTTGCGTCTTGTCATCAATGAATGTGAGAATTAAAGCATGCTAGACAAGGACTATGATAACATGGGACCACATACTTCAGAGTGCACAAGAGAGAGAAGCTAAGCTACCGCTTTCCCCTCCTTAGAGAATGGAGAGTGAACTTCCTTCCCTTCCATGCAGCACTCGCAGGCTGACGCACCAGGCTGCATCACTACCTTCAGCTGTAGGCCACGCACCACCTGCTGCATGGGGGTTAATGCACCAAAGCTGAGGTGTCCAAGCCGGCAATGCCATAGGACGATGTTGTTTTGTCCCACTTTTGCAACTGCTGCTGAGGTAGCTCCCTTCACTGATTCCACGTAAAGATGGTACAGGCCATCGTCGTTGTCCACCTTTGTAAGCACCTGGCCCGCACATGCTAAGATGGTGCAGCCACCATTCTCAAAGAGGAACTGCAGGTCTTGGGAGATGAGAGAGAAAACAAAGAGGAGGTTTGCTGCCAGCCCCAGAACATGGAGGACCCCCTTCACAAAACATTCCACGCGCTTCCCCTTGACAGAAGCTCCGCTTCCTCTTTCTCCCTCCTTGCAGTGCTCCCCCTCTAATCGCAGGCTCTCCTCCACATTATCAAGTGAGAGCTTGTCCTCATGCTGGTCCAGGGCAACAACGAGAGGAGTGTAGCTGCTAGGAAGGCCAGAGAGGATGGTCAGCATGAAAACACGTTCCTTGACTGGGTCCTCAATTGTAGCAAGCTGATCAGCCAAATCTTTCACCATGTTGAGATAATCGATCATGGAACCCGACTCATCCATATACATGATGTGAAAACGACAGTGCAGCTGCATGTTCATGAGGATTGACTTAAAAGCATAGGTGGAATCAAGCTTGTTCCAAACCTCTTTGGGGGTGAGTATGCCGCGGACAAGGAATTGCTGCCGTTCAGCGACGTGGAGGCAGATGGTGGCAAGGGAACGGTCCTGCTTCTCGCGGTGGGTACCGGCCTTGGTAGCAGAGAGGGAAGTTTCAACAGAGGCAGCCTCACTCGTGAGGCTGCAGATTCCCTTCCCCATCAGCACCATCTTCATGCTGTTGCTATTGTTGAAGAAGTTCTTGCCTTAAAACTTGGTGATGTTGACTCCAACCACCACAGAAGTGGATGTTGCCATGTTCACTGCAACATTGGCCCATGAACAGCCTCTCTCACACACCAGTGCACATTGGATGCCTCAAGGATGAGGCAAGGCCTTTACCATCCTGCATCAAAATCACCATGTGTGGCAAGTCCTTCACTAGCCTGTCTTAAACTAAAGCATTGCTTATGTCGGTATCCGTTGATGGAAGTCAAAAAGTGACCAAAGTGGGTTGCTCACTTAAAAATCCTCAGGAATAAGATGCATAGGGGATCTTGTATCAGAACCCGATTTGGAGTCCGTTTGAGGGAGATATGGATTTTCAAGGTTTGGTGGCAGTAGGTCCAGTTCAAGTAACGGCTCCTGCACTACCAGCACCCACGACGGCCAGAAAAATTGGCCAGGGAGGCTTGGAGCGGCCTTCAAGGCAGAAAGGCGGCAGAAGGATCTTCAGGGAGCTTCAAGGACGGTCTCCGTCAAGATTATTGGTTGTGCACATGGCTGGGATGGTCTCTTGTGTGAGTGTGACTGCCGCTCATCCCGCTAGGATAGGAGTGTGCTAGGAGGTGAACTTTGACATGGTGATTCTTCTGGCTCCATGCGCCAAATGGAGCATAAATATGCGTGTTAGAAAGTTGTGCTAATTTACTTTCTCATCCATGAGTCAAACCAGTCATTTTCATTCTCTACAAAAATTCACATGCTACCGTATTTTTGTCTCTGCAACCTGAAACTTGTCTCTCATGTACAATTGGTCCTGCCTAGCAGCTCGTGGTGAGCATGATCACCTCCCTGATGGCTGCCTAAGTTTCTATTATCCGTAACCTTCACCCTTTTTACTGGCACTTGTCTTCTGTCGTTCATTTTCCTGCGTATTCATCCTCATCTACATGTGGTCCTCTCCTCAATCACCCCCTGTCTGATGGTTGTGTGTGTCCTGCCCCGTCCTGAATTCCCCTCTGTGTTTGATCCATGCAGGTTGTCCTCCCCCGTCAACCCCTCCATCAGCCATTGCTCTCTTTCTGGATTTTTCACATACCTTTGTGTTTTTTCCCGCCTTCCCCGCACCTCATGTACCATACACTCTCAAAAACTCTGTTGCTGGTGAACCTCTGGCCACTGGGGTCCAAGTGGAGCCCCTTGCGGCCTAGTCGTTGCTCAGATTTCCACGTCACGTGCTACCCCAGGTTGGCCTTGCTCTTCTTGATGGGTGCATTTGGATGAATGCTTCTGTATGGGTTCTTTTGGAGGGGTGCATTGGGTGCTTTTGGATGGGTAATCATTGATCAGTGCTTCTAGCTAGGTGCCCTTGGCGGTGTGCTCCTGGCTAGGTGCTCCTGGTGTGGTGGTTTGTAGGGGGGCTTCTAGAGGTGCTTTTGGCCGGGTGCTCCTACAGGAGTACTTTTGAGGGGTTGTTTTGAAGGGGCGCTTCTGAACCGGGTCTTCCTTGAGGAGTGATTCTGGCTATGTGCTTATAGAAAGGTGCTCATGGGGTGGTGCCCTTAGCTGTCTGCTTCTGCTTTGCTGCTTTGGGAGGGGCACAGATGCTACGGTGGCCCCGGCATGATGTGGTTTATTGGGTAGTCGTTGAGGTGCTGTTGATGTTCTATGCTCTTGCCAGAGTCGCAATCATCCTTGGTTGAATATCTGGCCTTCAATGTGGGTTCTTTTTCTAAGAAAGTCTAGTGCGATCGCCTGCCCTCCCAGGCTTGTGTGGTGCATGTAGCTTGTAGAGTGGTTCTCACGTGTTTTGCTTCTGGGACCCACCATTGCTTATGTTATATTGTTGAAGTAGTTAACATGCAAATGCTGAGCACACCTAGTTAAGTCCTAGGTGACTTTTTGCTCACCTACTTGTTGGGCCATGCATGTCAGGATTTGCGTGTGACATGAACTTGCCTATATGCGTGCCATTGAGCCAGTTTCTTCTCTTTGCCCGAGCAAAGCTGAGCCACGCAGGTGCTGTGACTAGTGCATGCACCACAAGAAAACTCATTTAGTGACTGTTGCAGCACCAACATAGCCATGTTCCGTGTCACCTCCTTCAAGGTGACACCAACATGCTCTGCATGCACAGCCACACTAGCTATGTGTTTTCCATGTCTCAGCAGCTCCTTGCACGCCGAGTTTGACATCTTGCCCAGTCTTGTGGTTTCAAAATATCTTCATGTTTGATACCTTCCAGGTGTGATCCAATAGGGTTCCAACACAAGAGCTCAGTTTGATCACTTTTCCAGGCAACTTTTGACTTTTTCTCACCTTGATCCCCTTTCATCTACTAACTCCCCGCCTCGCTCCCTCCCTCTCTCTCTCACAGCTCCCAAGAGCACACCCCTTAGAGCTCTCAAGAGCTCCAAACCCTCCACACAACTAAGTGTCTCACCTCCCGCCTAGAAAACCCGAGAGCCCCTCCTCTCGGGTCTTCCCTCTGTCCACCTACTCTGTCTTCTCCTCTCTCTCTCTCT
>SZWC01024473.1:0-12062 GCA_023375785.1 Penium margaritaceum | reverse complement strand
AAAGTTTGTGCCAGTGCCTACAAAGTTTGCACCTGTACCTACAAAATATGTGCCTGCACCCACAATGTAAGTGCCGATGCCTACACATGTTGTGCTTGCCCCTTCAAAATTTGTGCATGCACCTGTATAGTCCAAATTAACGCCTACAAATTCTGTGTGTGCACCCACAGAAACTGCTCTTGTGCCTACAAAGTCTGCACCTGTGCCTACAATGTCTGTGCCAGCTTCTACAATGTCTGCGCCTATGCGTACAAAGTCTGCGCCTGCGCGTACAATATGTGTGTGCTTGCATCTACAAAGTTTGTGCCTGTGCCTACAAAGTCTTTCCATGTACCTACAAAGTCTGTGCCTGTACCTACAAAGTATGTGCCTGAGCCTGCAAAGCATGTGACTGTGCCTACAAAGTCTATGCCTGTGCCTACAATCCCTGCCATTTTGCCTACAAAATCTGCAAAGCGTGTGACTGTGGCCATACTGTGCAAAGTATGCGCCTGGACCTATGAATTTTGTGCCCTTTCCTACAAATTATGCACCTGTGCCTATGAATTCTACACCTTCACCTGCACCTGAAAATGTTACAAATGCAACAAAGTTTGAGCCTCTGCCTACTTGTTCTGTGCCTGTGCTTACAAAGTCAACTCCTGCATCTACAAATTTTGCCCCTCCGCCTACAAAACATGCACCTGTGCCTACAAAGTATGTGCTTGTGCCTACAAAGCATGTGCTTGCAGCTAAAACTTTGCACTTGTGCCCACAAAGTCTGCACCTGCACTTACAAAGTCTGTGCTTGCACCTACAAAGTCTACGCCTGTGCTTACAAATTCTGCCTCTGCACCTACTAAGTCTGCGTCTGTGCCTGTTAAGTCTGCGCCTGCACCTACAAATTCTGGGTTTTACGTCTATGAAATCTGTGCCTATGCCTACAAAGGCTGCGCCTGCGCCTACAATGTGTGAACCTGTGCCTACAAAATCTGACCCTGCACCTACATATTCTGCAACCGCGCCATCAAATCTTGCGCCTATTCATAGAATTTCTATAACTGCGCCTACAATTTCTGATTTTTTTTTCCCACAGATTCTGTGCCTGCGCCAACAATTTCTGTGCTTACGCAAAGAAATCACTCACTTGCGCCTAAAAATCTGTGCCTAAGCCTTTTAAATTATTGTGCCTGTACCTACAAAGTTTTTCCTGCGCCTTCCAACTCTTTGCATATGCCTACAAAGTTTGCACTCACAAATTCTGTGCTTGTGCCCAAAAACATGTACCTGTGCCTATGATTTATTTCATTTTTCCTGCAAATCACGCACTTGAACCCAATCAGTCTGCACCTGTGCCAAAAACTCTGCACATACACATACAAAGTCTGTGCATATGCTTAGAAATTCTGCCCCTTCGGCTACAATGCTTTTGCTTGCTCCTTCTGCACCTGTGCCTTCAAAGTGTATACCCATGTCTTTAAGGTCTGTTCCTGCACCTAAAGCTTATTTTCCTGCACGTACAAAGTGTGCGCTTGCATCTACAAAGTCTGTGCCTACACATACAAAGTCTTCTCGTGTTCCTACGAAGTATGCGCCTGCGCCTAAAAAGTCTGTGCCTGTCCATACAAAGACTGTTCCTGTGCCTTCAATGTGTGCGCCTGCACCTACAGGGTCTAGTCATGTGCATACAAAGTCTACACATGTACCTTCAGAGTCTGCGCTTGTGCCTACAAAATCTGCACCTGTGCCTGTGCCTGCGCCTAAACATTATTTGCCTGCACCTACAAAGTCTGGACATACGCTTATGAAATTGGGACATGTGCCTACAAAGTCTATGCTTGTGCCTTTAAACTCTACACCTGCACCTACAATGTCTGCACCTGCAACAAGTTTGAGCTTGCGCCTACAAATCTGGTGCATTCAACTACAAATTCTACATATGCATGTACAAATTCTGTGCCTGCACCTAGAAATTCGACGCCTGCACCTGCAATTCTACGCATGTCCCCAAAAATTCTGCTTCTGTACCTACAAAGTCTGCCTGCCCCTACAAAGTATACATCTTTACCTACAGAGGCTGCATCTGTGCCTACAACGTCACCTCTCACGCCTGCAAAGTCTGCACGTGTGGCTGCAAAGTCTGTGCATAATCTTACAAATCATGCACCTGCGACTAAAAATTCTGCACCTATGCCTACAAAGTCTGTGTCTGCACCCATAAAGTCTGCACCATCACCTAAGAATTCTGCACTTTTTCCAACAAAGTCCTTGCCGGCGTCTACAAAGTCTGCACCTGGGCCTAAAAATTCTGCGCCAATTCCTACGAAGTATGTGCATCCATTTCCAACTCTGTGCTTGCACCTACAAAGTATCTGCCTTCACCTAAGAATTATGCTCCTGTGCCTACAAAGTCTGCGTCTGCATCAACAAAGTCTGCTCCTGTACCTACAAAGTCTGCACCTGCACCTAGAAATCCTGCTCCTGAGCCTACAGAGTTTGCATATGTGTCTTTAGATACCGTGCCTGTGCCTACAAAGCCTGCGCCTGCACCTAAAGAATCAACGCCTTCAACAACCAATTTTGCACCTGCACCTACAATCTCTGCGCCTGCCCATACAAAGGCTGTACGTGCACCTACGAAGTACGTACCCACGCCTACAGTTTTTGCACCTGCACCTAGAATTTCTGCACCTGCACCTGCACCTGAAATGTCTCCAAATGTGCCTACAAATTCTGCACCTATGCCTACATAGTCTGCACCTGTGCAAACAGAGTCCTCACTTGTGCCTACGAAGTGTCCTCCTAGCCTTGCAAACTCTGCGATAGAGCCTCAAAGCATGTGCCCGCGCCTACAAAGTCTGTGCCTATGCCTACTAACTCTGCGCCTGAGCTTTCAAAGTCTGCGCTTTAAAAATTCTATGCCTGTGCTTACAAAGTCTGCGCCTGCACACCTAGTGTATGTGCCTGTGCCTACAAAGTATGCGCTTGAACCCACTAAGTCTGAAACTGCGCCTACAAATTCTAGGCCTGTGCCTACAAAGACTGTGCCTATGCCTAGAAAGAATGCGCTTGCACCTACAAAGTCTGTTGCTACTCCTTCAAAGCCTNTGATTGCACTTACAAAATCTACGCCTATTCGTACAGAGGTTGCTTTTGCACCTAAAAGTTCTGCACTTATGCCTACAAAAGTCTGTGCTTGCGCCTACAGATTCTGCGCCTAAATCTAGAACGTCTGCGCCTTTGCCTACAAATTTTGTGACTGCTCCTAAACAGTTTCCGCCTAAGCCTACAGAATATTTCTTTTGCCAAAAAATATGGCATCAGCCTACAAAGTCTGCGGCTGTGTTTACAACATGTGCTTCTATGCCCATAAAATCCTTGCCAAAATCTTAAGGGACTCAGTCTGATCCTGCGTCTATAAATTGTGTGCTTGCGTCCGCAATATCTTTGCCTGCATCTACAAAGTCTTCACCTGTGCCTACATAGTGTATGCATGAACCTTCAATGTCTGTGCCTGTGCCTCAAAGTCTGTGCCTGCAACTTCAAAATTTATTCCTGCACCTACATTGTCTTTGCTTGTGCCTACAGTGTCAGTGCCTGGGCCCAAAAAGTNTACAAAGTCTGCACCCGTGCCTCCTTAGTTTGCACCCACGCCTGCCAAGTCTGCGTCTGCACCTATAAATTTGGGACCTGCACATACAAAGTATGCACCTGTGCCTACAAAATCTGCGCATGTGCCTACAAAGGCTGTGACTGCACCTACATAATTGCACCAACACCTACAAAGTCTACGAGTGTGCCTACAAAGTCTGTGCCTGTGCCTACAAAGTCTGCACCTGTGCCTATGAATTCTGTGCCTACACTTACAAGTTTTGCACCTTCACATACAAAGTCTGTACCCCCACCTACAAGCTCTGTGCATGCGCCTTGGGAATACAAAGCCTGTGCTTGCACGCACAAGTTTTTGCACCTGTGCCTACAAAATTGGCGCATGTGTTTACAATGTCTTTGCCTTCGCCTACAAAGTCCTGTGCATACGCTTACAAAGTCTGCACATGTGCCTCCAAAGTCTGTGCTGGTGCCTACAAAGTCTGTGCCCGTGCTTACAAAGTGAGTACCTGTGAAAACAGAGTCCGCTCCTGTACCTACAATGTGTGCGCTCTGATAAGAGAGTATGTGTCTACACCCACAAATGTTGTGTTCTGCACCTACGAAGTCTGGAACTGTCCATATACATTCTGTGCCTGTGCCTAAAATGCCTCCACCTCCGCGCACAATGTCTGAACATGCACCTTCAAAGTCTGTGAATGTGCCTGAAAATCATGTGCCTGTGCCTACAAAGTCTGTGCCTGCGCCAACAAACTTTGCACCTGAGCCTACAAACTCTGTGCCTACACCTGTAAAATCTGCGCCTGCATTTACAAATGTTGTGCCTGCAATAAAAAAATGTATGGGCATGCCTAGGAAGTGTGCGCCTGTTCCTTTAAAGTCTGCAAATGTGCCTACAAGGTGTGTGCCTGTGCCTTCAAAGTCTGTGCCTGCATCTCCGAATTCTGCATCAGTGCATACAAAGTCTATGCCTGTATGCACAAAGTCTGTGCCTCTGCATTCAAAGTATGTGCATGAACCTACAAAACCTGTGTCGGTACCTACAAAGTCTGCACCTGCCTTACAAAGGTTGCGTCAAGCCTACTATTTATTTGCTTGCAGCTACAATGTCTGCGCATGTGCCTTCAAAATCCGTGCCTGCACCTGAAAATTCTGTGCCTGCACCTACAAAGTATGTTCTTGTTCCTACAAATTCTGTGCATGCACATAAAGATTCTGCGCCTGTGCCTACAAAGTCTGCGCCTGTAACTACAAAGTCTGCGTCTGTGCCTACAAAGCCCGCACCTGTGCCTACAATGTCTGCGCATACACCTACAAGGTCTGTGCATACGCCTACAAAGTATGTGCCTGCACCTACAAAGTCCTTTTCTGCGCCTACAAAGTCTTTTTCTGTGCCTACAAAGTCTTTTTCTGTGCCTACAAAGTCTTTTTCTGCGCCTACAAAGTCTGAATCTCTGGCTACAAAGTCGGGGCATGCGGCCACAAAGTCTGTGCATACTCCTACAAGGTCCGTGCTTGTGCATGCAAAGTCTACCTCTATGCCTACAATGTCTCTGCCTACAGTTTCAAAGTTATGTATGTGCTTGTAAAGCCTATGCTTGTTCCTAGTCTAAGTTTGGGCATGCACCAACAAAGTCCCCGCCTGAACCTACAAGGACTGTTTCTGTGCCTACAGTTTCTGTGCCTGCACCAACAATTCTACGCCTGCGCCTACTCAGTCAGCGCCTGCACCTTCTAAGTCTGTGCCTGCGCCTGCTAATTCTGCACCTGTGCCTAAAAAATGTGCACGTGCACCTACAAAGTCTGCACCTGCGCCTGCAAAGTCTGCGCCTGCACCTTCAAAGTCTATGGTTGTGCTTACAAATTCTACGCTTGTGTCTACAAAGTCATTGCATGCACCCTCAGGGTCTGCACCTACATCTACAAAGTCTGCACCTGTGCATAAGGAGGTTTTTTCCAGCACCTTCAAAAAACAAACTCTACATCTGTGCCTACATTGTCTGCACCTACAAATTCTGCACCTGCACCTTCAAGGTCTGCCCATACTCCTACAAAGTATGCTCCTGTGCCTACAAAGTCTACAAATGCGCCTTCAAATTATGTGTCTTCAAATCATGCGCCTGTACTTACAAAGTCTGTATTTGTGTTCACAGAGTCTGTTCCTGCGTCTACAAAGTCTTCGTTTGTGACACATAGTCTGTGCCTGCAGCTGCAAAATCTGCACATGCACCAACAAGATTTGTGCATGCACCTATGTTGTCTGTGCTTGCCCCTGAAAAGACAGTCCCTTTGCCAACAGAGTTTGTGCCTCTGGCAAGAAATTCTATGCTTACACATACAACATCTACGCCTGTGCATATGAAGATTGTGCATATGCCTACAAAGTCTCTGCCTGCGCCTACAAAGTCTACGCATGCGCTTTCAAAGTCTACGCCTGTGCCCACAAAGTCTGCACCTGCACCCTCAAAATCTGCGACTGCGCCTACAAAGTTTGTGGCTGCACTTACCAAGTCTGCGCCTGTGCCTACAAAGTCTGCGCATCCACCTTCAGAGTCTGCGCATGCCGGTGACTATAAAGCATATGCCTGTGCCTACAAAGTCTGCACCTGCACCTACAAAGTGTTTTCCTGCATCTACAAACTCTGCATCTGTACCTACAGCGTCTATGCTTGCACTTGCAAAGTCTTTCCCTGTGCCAACAAAGTCTGCTCACGCACTTACAAGGTCTACCTACACACCTACAAAGTTTTTTCCTGTGACCACAAAGGCTGTATCTGTGCCTACAATTTCTGCGCTTACCCATACAATGTCGGCACCACCCTTTCTAAGTCTGAACCTGAACTACAAAGTCTTTGTTTGCACGTACAGATTCGGTGCCTATGCCTACAAAGTTTGTGACTGCGCCTACATAGTTTGTAAGTGCTCCTTGAAAGGATGCCCCATGCCAACGAAGTCTGCGTCAATGCCTAAATAGTCTGTGTATGCACAAAGTCACGTACAAATTCTGCACCTGCACCTACAAAGTCTGCGCCTGCGCCTAGAGATTCTGAGCTTGTGCCCGAAAATTCTGCACATATGCCTCTACGTCTTCGTCTCCGCCTACAGCTTTTCTCAATGGTTGAGACTCGGGCACTCGGTGACCTTTCTCCTTTGGTTTTATGTTCTATGGCGTGTGTATTCCTTGTCCATCCATTTTGGTGCGGCGGGGATGACGGGATCTGGTGGGCAAGCCACCAGTCCCCAGTGCGTAAGCCCACCGTGGGGCTCATTGTACTCTGTATTTTTTCTTAGTTCACAGACTCCAGACGTGGGGCTCACTGATACATTGGCGCCTCAATTGTNTGTCTAGCATGAGCCTGCTATAGGTATTGCAAGTAGTGAGTGGTAGGAATGAGGGAAGACTGGTATGCGGACCTCAACAATGGCATGATGCCATCGAATGCGGAGAGAACGAGTTTAGTTAGGTTTGACGCGAGAAATGTCATTCGCAGAAGTGGGTAGTGGTGTTCTTTGGGGGAGAGGATGAGAGAGAGCGAGCGAGCAGCGAGCTCGCTCTAGCTCAAGGCTCTCTCCCAACCAAACAACAACCCGGGAATCTAACCAGTCCCCTCCATTTGCCATCTTCAGTTGCGCGGCAATGTATCAACCACGGGTGTAGACCCAGGTGTGCCTAACTCTAGCATCAAGTCTGCATGAAGTAAGGCAAAATAGTCAAAGCAAGCAGACGTTATGCTGATGTTTACATGGCCCACGACCATTTCTCGGTGATGGTGAACACGCCGGTGGCAGAGTCTTGTCTCTCTCCGTCACCTGAATTAGTGACGGGTAGGATGTGCAATGAGGCCAGAGGTCACTACGTGTCTGTGACACAGAAAACAACACCTGCATGCCCTAAACAAATTTCTTTTCCAGCGTGTACGTAGTGTTTCTCTTTGCCTCTTGTCTTTCTTCTCCTTGTATTCGGTCTCTTTGCATTTTCCCTGTCATGGATCGTCCACCACATGAAGCGGGGTGCCACCTTATCTTTGGATTGATACTTGATGACGGAGAGCTTGGATGTTGGTTTGTGCATGGTGGCTAGCAGGCAAATTTCCAAATTCAGGGACATGCAAGATGAATGGGGTGGTATTATCTGTGCTGGACATGTCAGTAAGCATCCATCAACCACAAGTGGGAAGGTTTGTCTAGTAAGCCTCAAACCATTGTCTAAACAAGTCTACGGGGCTCTCTTCGGAAAACGTTTACAGGGTGGATGGGTGATGCTGCATTTGGGACGAACATGCGACTTTTTGGAAGTGACATGAGCTCTTTGCATGATAGGAATACTATCAGAAGAAAGATAAAAAACTATGGAAGTGATTTCAGAATGACAAGGATGTAGTATTGATGGGTCTGGACTTTGCTGGTACATTGAGGGCTGGCGACTAGCCCACAGGCCATGTCATCCATGTCACATCCAAAACAGACAAGCTTGTCATTTATTCACCAGAGACAGTATTGAGAGGCCTGAACATGTCACCGAATCCCAACATCCTGACTACCAAGAAAATACAAACCGAGTCCAAACAATATAAAAAAAGTACAATGGAAACATCAACAGCCCAGATGATTATGAGTCGAGCTTAAGGGTGCACACCAAATCCTGGGTTTGCAAATCAGGATTCGCAAAACCAGGTCTCGGTTCTGGATTCGCGAATCCGAATCCAGGATTTTAGANGGGGGGGGGGGGGGGGGGGGGGGGGGGGGGGCTTCCGGTAATCAAACACCGAGGGATCCAGTTCGGGACTTCCTACCCCAGACACCCAACCTCATGTTTGTACATTTGAACCACGTGTTCGAGTTTGTAGATTCCAATGCATGGAATGACGTCTTCCTGACATAGTTTGAGGAAGCTTCCTCTTCCACGTTGTTTCCTTTGTTTACACGCGAAACTACCCTGCATGGCGTTAAGCAAGTCAACATTAGCCGCTGATTGCGGAGTAATTCGCGTGAGAAGAAAAAGCGGGACAGCGATGGAGGCCGTCCATCATCGACGGACGCGTGAGTCATCGCGCCTCCGTCGGTGATGGACGGCGTCGCAATGTTCCATCTTTACGCACTGCAAGCAACGGTTCTCAAGCTTGTTACTGCTTCACTTCAGCCCGTCAACCAGTGCACTGCTTCAGAGGACAGTGACTAAATCACCTCAACCCGAGTACACTGACTGCCAGTGCAGTCGTTCCAAGGGGTAGCGAGCACTGCCGGCACCATGACGGGTGCTGCAAGTGGTTCGGCTGGGGACAAAGCGGCTGCAGATGATGACGACGAAGACGACTGCAAAGACGAGGGCAATGCAGCGGGAGATAAGCGCAAGCGGTACAAGGCCATGATCTGGCGGTTTTTCAAGAAGATGGCCGATGATCCTGACCGTGCGGTTTGTCAGACGTGCTTCAAGGACTACACGTGTGCGAAGGGCACCACAAGCAGCATGCGCAAGCATCTCCGCATCAAGCACNAAGGGGTAGCGAGCACTGCCGGCACCATGACGGGTGCTGCAAGTGGTTCGGCTGGGGACGAAGCGGCTGCAGATGATGACGACGAAGACGACTGCAAAGACGAGGGCAATGCAGCGGGAGATAAGCGCAAGCGGTACAAGGCCATGATCTGGCGGTTTTTCAAGAAGATGGCCGATGATCCTGACCGTGCGGTTTGTCAGACGTGCTTCAAGGACTACACGTGTGCGAAGGGCACCACAAGCAGCATGCGCAAGCATCTCCGCATCAAGCACAAGAAGCTGTTCATCCAGCTGAAGGAATTGGAAGCCACTGCAGCTCTCCAGGAGGCAACGGCAAATGTGGTAACCGCCGCTGTGCAGGCTGTTGAGGCACAGCCAGGTGCAGGGCAGACTGTGATTGAGCGTGCAGTTGCTGGGGTTGGGGTGATTTTCAACAAGCGGTACTGGCTGTGTTGTCTGTGGAAGCATGTCATAGACAAAAATGTCAGTTTCCTGTCCATGCAGTCGTTTTGGCTTGACCGTGCGTTTCAACACTGCAACCCTGTAGCAAAGTTGCCTGGCCGCATGACAATCGCCCGCGGCATTGTGACTGGTGCTGTCGCATTTAGGAGCAGGCTGCGCAAGTTGCTGGCTGAGGTTCAGTCCGCCATCAGTTTCACAACTGACGGGTGGAAATCTGACGCCAACATGAAGTATCTTGGTGTCACTGCCCACTGGGTCAGTGACTTCAGAGTGAAGTCCATGGCGCTGTCCATCCCTGCAGTGCCAGAGTCTCCCACAGCCCAGAATATTTTTGGTGTGTTCCATGGCGCGGTGGAGGGCTGGGGCTTGTGGGGCCGAATTTTTTGCATCACCGTTGACAATGAAAGCACAAATGACGCACTCATTGACCGGCATATCATTCCCTCTTCCTCTGGCCTTGTGAAAGCTGGGCACATCAGGTGTCTAGGCCACATCATGAACCTCGCAGTCAACGATCTCCTCTCGCTCCCCGCTGTCGGCGAGGTCATCGGCAAGGCGAGAGCCATTGCCGCCTTNGCTACCCGCAGCACTCCGAGGGAGCAGAGCCTCATCAACGCATCCGCCGACGCGAGTGTGAAGTACTTGTCGCTCCACCTCGACACGGAGACGAGGTGGAATTCGACTCTTGACATGTGCAGCCGTGTGATTCATCTCAGGGGGGTGCTCGGGCCGTGGCTCATCGGCTACGGTCGAGACGGAGCTTTGCTGAACCCAACCGATGAGGAGTGAACAGTGATTGCTCTCCTCACCCTCATCCTGAAGCCTTTCAAGTCGTTCACGGACGACATCAGTGGCTCGAAGTACCCAAAACTTCTCCTCGTCATCCCTTTCTTTGAATCCATGCTTGTGAAGATTCACATGTGGTAGGTGCGCTCGATCAACTGTGAGAAAAAGGCGAAGAGGCGGGGTGTCGCGGGTCGGCTTAACCTCAAGGAGAAGCTGCTGGCTGACATCAAGCCTGGCCTCGAGGCGGTGAATGCCAAGCTGGAGAAGTATGCAGCGCTGCTCACGGACAAGCACCTCTTGGCAACGGCTTCGGACCCAAGGTTCCGCCTCCGCTACTTTGAAAAGACCCATCGTCTCATGGGCATCGGCAGTGCAGCACAGTTGCAGGTGAAGGTGATTGAGCTGCTGCGGCCTTATCATGCAAGAGCCGAGGCCGAACGGGAGGCTGCAGAGGCAGCGGCAACAGAAGCAGCAGCAGCAGCAGCAGCAGCAGCAGCAGCAGTAGCAGAAGCAGCAGCAGCAGCAGCAGCCGCTTCAACGTCATCGGCAGCAGCTTCAACCTCAGCACCAGGAGCAGCTTCGGCTTCAACTACAGCAGCTTCAGCTTCGTCCAAAACTGCAGCAACTTCAGCATCTGCACTTGCTGCAACAACAGGCGTAGTGCCAGCTGCCTCTTCAGCCGGTGCCACAGCAGCAGCAGCAGCAGACCAGCGTCGCCTGCGTCCTCGCCAGCAGCAGCAACTCGAGGAGGCGGCAGAGGATGCAGAACTGATTGAGGCGGCGCTCGCTGACCCTGCAACGGACCTGTTTGGTCCAAGAGCTCCAGCAGCATTGGTGGAAGAACCCTCCCCATCTTCCCTTGAAGCGGAGGTGGAAAAGTGGGCAAAGCTCCAGGTGAAGGAGCCGCATTGCAACATCCTTGCTCACTACAGGAAGAAGAAGGTTTCATTTCCTAGCTTCTACTTGGCTGCACTAGACCTGTTTGCTGTTCCAGCCACGTCAACGCCCTCAGAAAGACTGTTTTCACTTGGTCGGCATGTGATCACAGATTTTCGGCATTCCCTCGCTCATCTCACTGTTGAGAACTTGCTCACGATGAAATCCTGGATAAATGAGAGCAGTCTGCTTGATTTTCCCATTGACCGGCATGGAAATGTTGCGCCGGAGCTGCAAGAGGAGGAAGCGCGGCTGAACGAGCTGCGCCGCAAGGGAAGAGGTCAGTTGGTGGGAGAAGCGGCGGAGGAGTTGGAGGGACTTAGTCTGTTTGACGATGAGGAGGGTGGGGAGGAGACGTACTCGCAGGAAGAGGATGATGATGTAGAAGAGATTGAGGATGACGAAGCATGAAAACATTCCATCTGTTTTTGCTCCATGTCTCTTCATGTGTTCACTGCAATGTGCTATATGTATCCATTGTGTNAAAAAACATGATGCTCCAATATGACATGCTCTGTGCTACCTTAGTATGTCCATAACACATGCATGAGATGTGTCATGACGCAAGTACCATAAGACATTTCTCACAAATGCAAGTACCATGAAACGGTCCTCATAGTGATAATGTGAGTACTGTCTTGAATGATGGCGTACGTGAAACTTAGCCAAACACTAAAGAGTGAAATGACTGTCTCTTTTTTGAATGACATTCATGATTCTTGTCAGCTACTTTCACCAAGTCCATGGACCCGCTGGAGGTTCGCAAATCTTCATGGATTCGCAAATCCAGATCCGG
>SZWC01024471.1:25578-37461 GCA_023375785.1 Penium margaritaceum | reverse complement strand
ATGGTCTGAGACCATTGTTTCCCCCTCTGACCGTTTGTGACTTGGGTTATGGGTTGTGAACGTTGACCACCCATATTGAAATTCTTTTGTCATGGTCAGTGACATGTGCCTAGTTTGGTTGTTCCGTGTGCACAGTAGCCACACCGTGCCACTAATTACTGAAGCTACTTATCCATTCTAGTAGATACATTGGGTTCCCAAACCATTGTCTCTCCCTCTGACCATTACAAACTCGTGTTATGAATTGTCAATGTTGACCACACATAGTGGACTTCTTTGGTCATAGTCAGTGACGCATGCATCTATTGGCTGGTCACTCTGCACGCTAGCCACACCGTGCAACTCCTTGTTGAAGGCATTTGTACTTGCTACTTGATAACTAGTGTTCCTGACCTGTTGTTTCCGCCTCTGACCATTTGTGACTCGTGTTATGAGTTTGCAACGTAGACCCCACACTGTGAAATTTGTTTCATCACGGTTAGTGGCATATGCCTGTATGGTATGTCACTTTACATGGTTGCCACGCCGTGTCACAGTGTTTTTAAGGTGTTTGTGCATTCTGGTACATAGCTATTGTTCCCAAACCATTGTTATTCCATCTGGCTATCTGTGACTCTTGTTGTGAGTTGTCAGCGTTCACCACATGAAGTGACACTCTCTGGTCATGGTCAGTGACATGTGCAATCTTTTGGTTGGTCACTGTGCATGGTAGCCACACTATGCCACTCTATTGAAGGTCTTTGTACTTGCTTGTCGATAACTAGTCTTCATACACCATTGTTTCCCCCTCTGACCATTAATTACTCGTGTTATGAGTCGTCAAAGTTGACCACGCATAGTGGCATTCTTTGGTCATGGTCAATAACACATCCCTACTTTGGTTGGTCATTGTACATGGTAGCCACACCGTGCCACTACTCATTGAAGGTCTGTGTGCTTTAGAGTTGATACCAGGTGTTATCAAACCATTGTTTACCCCTCTGACCATTTGTGACCTGTTGTGAAATTTCAACGTTGACGACTCACAGCGGATTTCTCTGGTGAAAGGCAGTACATATGCCTACTTTGGTTGATCATTGTGCATGGTAGCGACACCGTGCTACTTCTTATTGAAGGTTGTTGTCCTTGCTAGTTGAAAACAAAGATTCCAAAACCACTCTTTCCTCCTCTGACCATTTGTGACTTGTGTTATGGGTTTTGAACGTTCTCCACCCATATTGAAATCATTTGGTCATGGTGAGTGACATATGCCTAGTTTGGTTCTTCGGTGTACATAGCAACCACACCGTGCCACTACGTATAGACATTTTTTATCCTTTCTAACCGATACGAAGGGTTCCCAAACCATTGTCTCTTCCTGTGACCATATGTGACTCATGTTTTGAGTTGTCAACGTTGACCACGTGACGTTAAATTATTTGGTCATGGTCAGTGACATGCATACTTTGGCTGGTCACTGTGCATGGTAGCCACATTGTGCCACTACATATTGGAGGTCTTAATGCTTGCTAGTCAATGCGTAGTATTCACACACCATTGCTTCCCCCTCTGACAATTTGTGACTAGTGTTATGAGTCATCAAAGTTGACCACGCATAGTGACATTCTTTGGTCATGGTCAGTGACACATGCCTGTCAATGCGCAGGATAGCAACGGTCTAGAAAACGGGTCCCGATATGGGAGGCCGCCAACTGCTCTTGGTCCATATGGTTTGATAACACCAGCACCCACGTGCCGTTCTTGGCAATGGATGCGAGCTCGCTATCCATTGCCTCCTTTCACTTGGCCGCATCTGGGCCATTCATGGCCTCTGCCACTGTGGATGGCTCTCCCTGAGCCATGCACGACCAGCTCAGGCCGGTCCAATCATCCTCATACCGCAAAGGTGCTCGCTTTGGTCGAAAACTACGCCGGGGTAGTGGTGTCGCTTCTTGCTTTGGTGCTGGTGCTTCCACAGGTGGTGGTTTGTCGTCGTTGTCATCGTCAAAAGAGTCGTGAGACTCCAAGTCAGACTCGGGAGCCTCGGACGCCTCGGTATCCGCGTCCATGTCAAATGCTGCATCATCCTCCGCAGCCACTCTCCCATTCCCACCACCTGCTGGCAAGGCGAGCCAGTTGTCGGGTGCTTGGTGTCCGGACTCAAGCAACACTATCCACTCTCCCGCTTTGGAAGTGAGGGTCGGGTCCAGCAGCTCTCCCTTTCCAAGGGTGCGTTCGTTGAACACGACGTCACAGCTCCTCACGAGCTTGCGTGCTACCTAGTCCCAAAGCCGATAGGCTTTGTGTGACGTCTCGTACCCAACCATGATGCACTTCTTGGAGCGTGCGTCAAGCTTGCCTCCACCTTCTCCCGATTGGATCTTCACCCATGCAGTTGACCCGAACACTTTCAGATGAGATGCGGTGGGTTTCTTTCCCGACCATGCTTCCTGTGGGGTCTTCAGCTGCTTGTCCTGCTCCTTTCCACGCAGCCGCAAGGCGGTCACTGGTGTGAGGTTCAAGAATTAGCAAGCCCAAAAGCGAGGTGTGAGCTTGGCGCCGAAGAGCATGCTTTGCACCAGGCCGAGTAGGGCCTGGTTCATCCTCTCAGCAACGCCGTTGCTTTGGGGGTTGTAAGGAGTGGTTTGCTCGTGGTGGATGCCATGATGCTTGAGCCAAGGCTTGCATGCCTCGTACTCACCCCCGTTATCACTTCGGAGCGCCTTCACCTTCTTGGACTTATGCTACTCCACCATGCCGACGAACTCAAGGAGTTTCTCCTTGACCTGTCCCTTTGTTTTGAGGAAGTAGATCCACAACTTGCGGCTGTGGTTGTGAATGAGGGTCAGGATGTACTTGCTTCCTCCGTTAGACGGTGTGTGGAAGGGTCCACACACGTCACTGTGTATCAGTTCCAAGACGTGCTCTGCTTGTTGACATCCTCTTCCAAACGGCTTCTTCTTTGCCTTCGCTTGGACGCATGGTTCACACTATGTACACCCTTCGCCATGCTTCATAGTGCACCCGTCCATTCCGCGGACTACCTCATGCTCTTGCATCTTTTGCAGCGTGATATTGGCCACGTGGCCAACTCGCCGGTGCCACAGCTCAGCATGTGTGTCCTTGGTTGATGTGGCGGCCGTAACGGTCGCCAGTGGTGCATCCTTCCGCTCCGATGCCACTGTCTTGGTGGCACATGCGAGTCCCTCATCTGACGCCTTGGTGTCTTTGGTTTGAAGCACGTAGAGGCCGTCGACTCTTGGAACTTGAAGCATGAGGTCGTCTCTGGTGTACAAAATCTGGATGTCCTCGTTTTTTAGGGCCACCGCATCCTTGTTGGTGAACACCACTATTATGTTGTTGTCGGTGATTTGTGAGACGGACAACAAGTTGGCTGCAAAGGAGGGCATGTACACCACCTTTTGAAGGTTGACTGCCTTCTCCGCACCATTCACGTTGAACGTGATCACCTTGTCCCCTTCGCCCATGGCTTGGATGACGCCACCGTTTGCACACTTGATGCGCATGACAGATTCGGCCATGGAGACAAATACACCCTTCTCTTTTGATGAGTAGTGGTTGGTGCCCGAGGCAAGGGCGAATGCCCCGGGCCTAAGGATCGCTGCGCCCTTCATGGGTAGCCCCCTAGCCATCATGTTGGTGAACTCCTTCTTCTCCTTTCCACCTTTTTTCCCGCTTTCTCTCTTGGGACTACCACAGTCCCTAACCCAGTGCCCACCCTTGCCACGGTTGTGACAGTTTCCGGGCTTCTTGGAACTCTTCCCGCCACCATTGCCTTTCCCTCCACCGCCACTGCTTCCGCTGTTGCCTTCACTGGAGTGAGAGCTTGCATTTTGTCCACCGAAGCGAGAGGCATAGGCTGAGATGTTTGCCTCAGTGCCACTGCGTCACATGGACTCGTTGCGGATGTGTTCCGCGAAAGCCTCCTACGTCAGATCTGCCTCCTTCCAGCCGCCAAATACGGCGATCAAGGACCCCCAGCTTTTTGGCAGCGCCATTAAAAGGATCATGGCACGCATGTTGGAGTTGAGATTCCATTCCATTTGCTAGACCTATTGCAGCACGTTGTCGAACGACTGCAAAAATGCAGGTATCGATTCTCCTTCGCTCACCCTCATCGACATCAACCGTTAGAAGATGAAGAGTCGGTTTGCTAGGGAATTTGATTGATGCACGCGTGTGAGTTTTGCGTAGGCCCTGGCAGCCAACGTGCATCCTGTGATGTGGGAGTATTGAGTCTCGTTGATGGACGTCACAAGAATGGCGAGAGGCATGTTGTTCTCCATCGTCCATGCTGCAGGGTCAGCCGCATGCGTCGTCACGGTCGCATCGGCTGGTGCTATCTCGGTCCCTTTTAGGATGTTAAGGTAAACACGCACGTTCATGACAATCTCAAACTGCCATTTCCACAAGGGAAAACCTGTCCCCGTGAATTTGGACATACCCGCCTCAAGGCGGGCTGAAGTCGGATCCGCCATTCCTTGCGGTTGCTCGTCTTTTCTGCTTTGCTCCTACTCTGCTTTGTCGAGGCCAATGAGGCTGATGAGGCTGCTGACTGCGATCGTTGTCAAAGGTGCAGTTGGTTCCGTTGCATACCCCTCTCGCCGATGATCGCCTAAGGCAATGGTGCCGTCGTGAGAGAACGGACTTGGGGTCCTACCACCTTCGAAAATGGGGTAGAGCTTTATCCCGTTGGAGCTCGAGGGTCTTGTCCAACATGCACAGAGCGATTCCTCATCCCCTACTCCGCCACGTGCGCGCACCCTACTCGAAGAAGCCGATGGAGCCAATGGAGCAGATAGAGCCGTCCGATGGTCGTGTCCTTGTTGTACCTGTGCGCCCTGCAAGACTACGTGCTCGTCGGTCTTGGAAGCGTGCCTTAGAACCAGAAGTGTGGGTCCATAACCCTTTGCCAATGCGCCGGATAACAACGGTCTAGAAAACGGGTCCCGACATGGGAGGCCGCCAACCGCTCTTGGTATTGCAACCAAGATAACATATCACCCTTGAACGAGGGATCCACACTTTTGGTTTGTTTGGTTTGCAACCTCACGAACTCCGCATGTTGGTCTTTAGTGTCTACCTTTGGTTGGACACTCTGTGAGGAGTCTCAAAGGCAAGAACTGTAAATGGATGCATGCAAGGTAGAGGCTTTTTTACTTGCAGAGCTTTGCTAAATCTTTTGCTTGTAGTGGCTCCAGTGGAGCCAACCTCAACCTATAGTCCTACTTGGCGCGTCCTTAGACCGCCAAGTGTCATCCTCACGGCAGGCTCTAGTAAGCTTCCTAGAAGCTTCATGTCCCAGTTTTGGCCACAAAGAAAACTGCGGCTGTCGCGGGGTTTGAACCCACCACCTCTGGTTTGAGACTTCGGTGCCTAATCAACCAAGCCAGAAAGGCATGGTTCCTATGAAGAGCCGCAGGGGACATACCCATTATGGGCAGTGCATTCCTGGCCCATTTCAGAACAGACCAAGGGGACATACTCCATAGAGCAGTGCATGCCTTGTCTGTATGTGTAGCTAACCAGCTAGGCAGAGGACAAGGTGCATACTATTTCAACAATGCCTACCTTGGTTGATCATTGTACATGGTAGCCACACCGTGCCACTGCTCATTGAAGGTCCGTGTGCTTTCTAGTTGACACCTGGTGTTCTCAAACCATTGTTTACCCCTCTGACCATTTGTGACTCGTGTTGTGAACGTTCAACTTTGACCACACTCAGCGGATTTCTCTGGTCAAAGGCAGTACTTATGCCTACTTTGGTTGGTCATTGTGCATGGTAGCGACACTGTGCTACTACTTATTAAAGGTTGTTGTCCTTGCTAGTTGAAAACCGAGATTCCAAACCCATTGTTTCCTCCTCTGACCATTTGTGACTCGTGTTATGGGTTGTGAACGTTCACCACCCATATTGAAATTCTTCGGTCATGGTCAGTGACATGTGCCTAGTTTGGTTGTTCTGTGTGCATAGTAGCCACACCGTGCCACTACTTGTTGAGGTTATTTATCCTTTATAGTGGCTACATGGGGTTCCCAACCCATTGTCTCTCCCTCTGACCATATGTGACTCATGTTATGAATTGTCAATGTTGACGACACATAGTGGACTTCTTTGGTCATAGTCAGTGACGCATGTATCTATTGGTTGGTCACTGTGCACGCTAGCCACACCATGCCACTACTTGCTGAATGTCTTTGCACTTGCTACTTGATAACTAGTGTTCCCGACCCGTTGTATCCGCCTCTGACCATTTGTGAGTCGTGTTATGAGTTTTCAACGTAGAACACACAATGTGAAATTTGTTTCGTCATGGTTAGTGGCATATGCCTGTATGGTTTGTCACTGTACATGGTATCCACACTGTGCCACTCGATTAAAGGTATTTGTACTTGCTAGTTGATACTCGTATTCACAAGCCACTGTTTCCCCCTCAGACTGATTGGGACTTGTGTTATGAGTTGTCAAAGCTGACCACACATTGTGACATTCTTTGGTCATGGTCAGTGACATATGCCTACTTTGGTTGGTCATTGTAGGTGGTAGCCACACCGAGCCACTACTTATTGAATGTCCTTGTGCTTGCTAGCTGATACCTGGTCTTTCCAAACCATTGTTTCCCACTCTGATTATTCAAGACTTGTATGATATGCTATGAACGTTGAGCACACACAGCGGATTTCTTTGGTCAAAGGCAATACATATGCCTATTTTGGGCGGTCATTGTGCATGGTGGCCACACCGTGCTACTACTTATTGAAGGTCATTGCACTTGCTACTTGAAAACAAATACTATGAAACCATTGTTTTCCCCTCAGACCATTTGTGACTCGTGTTATGGGTTGTGAACATTGACCACCAATACTTAAATGTTTTGGTCATGGTCAGTGACATATGCATAGCTTCGTTGTTTGGTGTGCTTAGTAGCCACACCGTGCCACTACATATTGACGTTCTTTGTCCTTTCTAGTCAATACACATGGTTCCCAAACCATTGTCTCTCCCTCTGACCATTTATGACTCGTGTTATGAGTTGTCAATGCTGACCATACATAGTGGACTTCTTTGGTCATAGTCAGCGATGTATGCATCCTCTGGTTGGTCACTGTGCATGCAAGCCACACCGTGCCACTACTTGTTGAAGGTCTCTGTACTTGCAAGTTGATAACTAGTGTTCCCAACCCATCGTTTCCCCCTCTGCCCACTTGTGACTCATGTTATGAGTTTTCAACGTTGAACACACACAGTGTGAAATTCGTTTGGACATGGTCTGTGGCATATCCTTACTTTGGTTTGTCACTGTGTGTGGTTGCCACGTTGTGTCACTATGCATTGAAGGTCGTTGTGCTTTCTAGTTAATGGCTAGTGTTCCCAACCCATTTTTTCTCCCTTTACCTATCCATGACTCCAGTTTTGAGTTGTCAACGATGACCACGTGACGTGAAATTCTTTGGTCATGGTCAGTGACATATGCATACTTTGGCTGGTCACTGTGCATGGTAGCCACACTGTGCCACTACATATTGAAGGTCGTGGTACTTGCTAGTCAAAAACTAGTATTCACACACCATTGTTTCCCCCTCTGACCATTTGTGACTTGTGTTATGAGTCGTCAATGTTGATCACGCATAGTGACATTCTTTGGTCATGGCCAGTGACACATGCCTACTTTGGTTGGTCATTGTACATGGCAGCCACACTGTGCCACTACTCATTGAATGTCCGTGTGCTTTCTAGTTGATACCTGGTGTTCCGAAACGATTGTTTACCCCTCTGATCATTTGTGACGCGTGTTGTGAACTTTCAACGTTGACCACAAATAGTGGATTTCTGTGGTAAAATGCAGTTCATATGCTTGCTTTGGTTGGTAAGTGTGCATGGTAGCGACACCGTGCTACTACTTATTGAAGGTTATTGTCCTTGCTAGTTGAAAATAGAGATTCCGAAACCACTGTTTCCCCCTCTGACCATTTGTGACTCGTGTTATGGGCTGTGAACGTTGACCACCCATACTGAAATGCTTTGGTCATGTTGAATAGAAAAGACATGCCTAGTTTGGTTATTCGGTATGCATAGTAGCCACACCGTGCCACTACGTATTGACGTTCTTTGTCCTTTCTAGTCCATACACAGGGTTCCCAAACCATTGTCTCTCCCTCTGACCATTTGTGACTCGTGTCATGAGTTGTCAATACCGACAATACATAGTGGACTTTTCTGGTCATAGTCAGTGACGTATGCACCCTCTGGTTGGTCAATGTGCATGCTAGCCACACCGTGCCACTACTTGTTGAAGGTCTCTGTACTTAAAAGTTGATAACTAGTGTTGGCAATCCATTGCTTCCTCCTCTGCTCATTTGTGACTCGTGTCATGAGTTTTCAATGTTGAACACACACTGTGAAATTCGTTTGTTCATGGTTTGTGGCATATCCCTACTTTGGTTTGTCAGTGTACATGGCTGCCACGCTGTATCACTCAGTATTGAAGGTCTTTGTGCTTTCAAGTTCATGGCTAGTGTTCCAAAACCATTGTTACACCCTTTAACTATCTTTGACTCGTTTTTTGTGTTGTCAACGTTGACTACATGACGTGAAATTCTTTGGTAATGGTCAGTGACATATGCATACTTTGGATGGTCACTATGCATGGTAGCCATACTGTGCCACTACATATTGAAGGTCTTTGTACTTGCTAGTCGATAACTAGTATTCACACACCATTGTTTCCCCCTCTGACCATTCGTGACTCGTGTTATGAGTTGTCAAAGTTGACCACGCACAGTGCCATTCTTTGGTCATGGTCAGTGACACGTGCCTACTTTGGTTGGTCGTTGTACATGGTAGCCACACCGTGCCACTACGTAAAGGAGTCCTTTGTCATTTCTAGCTGATACATGGGGGTCTCAAGCAAGTGTCTCTCCCTCTGACCAATTATGACTCGTGTTATGAGTTGTCAAAGTTGACCACACAAAGTGACATTCTTTGGTCATAACCAGTGACATATGCCTAGTTTGGTTGTTCTGTGTTTATAGTAGCCACACCGTGCCACTACGTAAAGGAGTCCTTTGTCATTTCTAGCTGATACATGGGGGTCTCAAGCAAGTGTCTCTCCCTCTGACCAATTATGACTCGTGTTATGAGTTGTCAAAGTTGACCACACAAAGTGACATTCTTTGGTCATAACCAGTGACATATGCCTAGTTTGGTTGTTCTGTGTTTATAGTAGCCACACCGTGCCACTACGTAAAGGAGTCCTTTGTCATTTCTAGCTGATACATGGGGGTCTCAAGCAAGTGTCTCTCCCTCTGACCAATTATGACTCGTGTTATGAGTTGTCAAAGTTGACCACGCACAGTGCCATTCTTTGGTCATGGGCAGTGACATATGCCTAGTTTGGTTGTTCGGTGTGCATAGCAGCCACACCGTGCCACTACGTAAAGGAGTTCTTTGTCATTTCTAGCTGATACATGGGGTTCTCAAGCAAGTGTCTCTCCCTCTGACCATCTGTGACTCGTGATATGAGTTGTCAACGTTGACCACACATGGTGGACTTCTTTGGTCATAGTCAGTGACGTATGCATCCTTTGCTTGGTCACTGTGCACGTTAGCCACACGGTGCCACTACTTGTTTAAGGTCTTCGTACTTGCTAGTTGATAACTCGTGTTCCCAACCCATTGTTTCCCCCTCTGACCACTTGTGACTCGTGTTATGAGCCATCAACGTGACCACATACTATGAAATTGTTTTGGTCATGGTTAGTGGCATATGCTAAATTTGTTTTGTCATTGTACATGGTTGCCAGACCGTGTCACTACGGTTTGAAGGTCTTTGAGCTTTCTACTTAATAGCTATTGTTCCCAAGCCAGTGTTACCCCCTCTGACCATCTGTGACTCTTGTTGTAACTTGTCAACGTTGACCACGTGAAGTGAACTTCTCTGGTCATGGTCCGTGATATATGCATACTTTTGTTGGTCACCGTGCATGGTAGCCACAGTGTGCCCCTACATTTTGAAGGTCTCTGTACTTGCTAGTCGATAACTAGCGTTCACAGACCACCGTTTCCCCCTTTAACCATATGTGACTCGTGGTATGAGCTGTCAAAGTTGACCACACAAAGTGACATTCTTTGGTCATAACCAGTGACATATGCCTACCTTGGTTGGTCATGGTACATGGTAACCACATCAGGCCACGATTTATTGAAGGCCCTTGTGCTTGCTAGTTCATACCTTGTGTTCGCAAACCATTGTTTCCCCCTCTGACCATTTGTTTATTGTATTATGAGTTGTCAACGTTGACGACACACGGTGGATTTCTTTGGTCAAAGGCAGTACGTATGCCTACTTTGGCCGGTCATTGTGCATTGTAGCTACACCTTGGTAATGCTTACAATGGTATGAGACCATTGTTTCCCCCTCTGACCTTTTATGACTTGGGTTATGGGTTGTGAACGTTAACCACCCATATTGAAATTCTTTGGTCATGGTCAGTGACATGTGCCTAGTTTGGTTGTTCTGTCTGCATAGTAGCCACACCGTGCCACTACTAATTGAAATTACTTGTCCTTTCTAGTAGATACATTGGGTTCCCAAACCATTCTCTCTCCCTCTGACCAATTGTGACTCGTGTTATGAATTGTCAATGATGACCACGCATAGTGACATTCATTGGTTATACGCAGTGACATATGCCTACCTTGGTTGGTCATTGTACATGATAACCATACCGTGCCACTTCTTATTGAAGGTCCTTGTGCTTGCTAGTTCATACTTGGTGTTGGCATACCATTGTTTCCCTCCTCTGACCATTTGTGAATCCTATTATGAGCTGTCAACGTCGACCTGACACAGTGGATTTCTTTGGTAGAAGGCAGTACGTATGCCTCCTTTGGCCGGTCATTGTTCATGGTAGCCACACCCTCCTACTTCTTACAATGGTCTGAGACCATTGTTTCCCTCTTTGACCGTTTGTGACTTGTGTTATGGGTTGTGAACGTTGACCACCCATATTCAACTTCTTTGGTCATGGTCAGTGACATGTGCCTAGTTTGGCTGTTCGCTGTGCATAGTAGCCACACCGTGCCAGTACGTATTGAAGATAGTTGTCCTTTCCAGTGAATGCATGGGATTCCCAAACCATTGTCTCTCCCTCTGACCATTTGTGACTCGTGTTATGAATTGTCAACGTTGACCACACATAGTGGACTTCTTCGGTCATAGGTACTGACGCATGAATCTACTGGTTGGACACTGTGCAGGCTAGCCACACCGTGCCACTACTTGTTGAAGGTCTTTGTACTTACTACTTGATAACTAGTATTCCCAACCTGTTGTTTCCGCCTCTGACCATCTGTGACTCGTGTTGTGAGTTTTCAATGTAGACCATACACTGTGAAATTCATTTTGTCATCGTTAGTGGCATATGCCTGTATGGTTTGTCACTGTACATGGTTGCCACGCTGTGTCACTGTGTATTTAAGGTCTGTGGGTTTTCTAGTTTATAGATAGTGCTCCCAAACCATTGTTACCCCATCAGGCTATCTGTGACTCTTGTTGTGAGTTGTCAGCGTTGACCACATGAAGTGAAACTCTCTGGTCACGGTCAGTGACATGTGCATTCTTTGGTTGGTCACTGTGCATGGTAGCCACACTTTGCCACTCTATTGAAGGTCTTTGTACTTGCTACTCAATAACTCGTATTCACAAGCCATTGTTTCCCCCTCTGACCGTTTGGGACTCGTGTTATGAGTTGTCAAAGCTGACCACACATGGTGACATTCTTTGGTCATGGTCAGTGACATATGCCTACTTTGGTTGGTCATTGTAGGTTGTAGCCACACCGTGCCACTGCTTATTGAAGGTCCTTGTGCTTGCTAGTTGA
>SZWC01024471.1:13581-24867 GCA_023375785.1 Penium margaritaceum | reverse complement strand
ATATGCATACTTTTGTTGGTCACCGTGCATGGTAGCCACAGTGTGCCCCTACATTTTGAAGGTCTCTGTACTTGCTAGTCGATAACTAGCGTTCACAGACCACCGTTTCCCCCTTTAACCATATGTGACTCGTGGTATGAGCTGTCAAAGTTGACCACACAAAGTGACATTCTTTGGTCATAACCAGTGACATATGCCTACCTTGGTTGGTCATGGTACATGGTAACCACATCAGGCCACGATTTATTGAAGGCCCTTGTGCTTGCTAGTTCATACCTTGTGTTCGCAAACCATTGTTTCCCCCTCTGACCATTTGTTTATTGTATTATGAGTTGTCAACGTTGACGACACACGGTGGATTTCTTTGGTCAAAGGCAGTACGTATGCCTACTTTGGCCGGTCATTGTGCATTGTAGCTACACCTTGGTAATGCTTACAATGGTATGAGACCATTGTTTCCCCCTCTGACCATTTATGACTTGGGTTATGGGTTGTGAACGTTAACCACCCATATTGAAATTCTTTGGTCATGGTCAGTGACATGTGCCTAGTTTGGTTGTTCTGTCTGCATAGTAGCCACACCGTGCCACTACTAATTGAAATTACTTGTCCTTTCTAGTAGATACACTGGGTTCCCAAACCATTCTCTCTCCCTCTGACCAATTGTGACTCGTGTTATGAATTGTCAATGATGACCACACATAGTGACATTCATTGGTTATACGCAGTGACATATGCCTACCTTGGTTGGTCATTGTACATGATAACCATACCGTGCCACTACTTATTGAAGGTCCTTGTGCTTGCTAGTTCATACTTGGTGTTGGCATACCATTGTTTCCCTCCTCTGACCATTTGTGAATCCTATTATGAGCTGTCAACGTCGACCCGACACAGTGGATTTCTTTGGTAGAAGGCAGTACGTATGCCTGCTTTGGCCGGTCATTGTTCATGGTAGCCACACCCTCCTACTTCTTACAATGGTCTGAGACCATTGTTTCCCTCTTTGACCGTTTGTGACTTGTGTTATGGGTTGTGAACGTTGACCATCCATATTCAACTTCTTTGGTCATGGTCAGTGACATGTGCCTAGTTTGGCTTTTTGGTGTGCATAGTAGCCACACCGTGCCAGTACGTATTGAAGATAGTTGTCCTTTCCAGTGAATGCATGGGATTCCCAAACCATTGTCTCTCCCTCTGACCATTTGTGACTCGTGTTATGAATTGTCAACGTTGACCACACATAGTGGACATCTTTGGTCATAGGTACTGACGCATGAATCTACTGGTTGGACACTGTGCAGGCTAGCCACACCGTGCCACTACTTGTTGAAGGTCTTTGTACTTACTACTTGATAACTAGTATTCCCAACCTGTTGTTTCCGCCTCTGACCATCTGTGACTCGTGTTGTGAGTTTTCAATGTAGACCATACACTGTGAAATTCATTTTGTCATCGTTAGTGGCATATGCCTGTATGGTTTGTCACTGTACATGGTTGCCACGCTGTGTCACTGTGTATTTAAGGTCTGTGGGTTTTCTAGTTTATAGATAGTGCTCCCAAACCATTGTTACCCCATCAGGCTATCTGTGACTCTTGTTGTGAGTTGTCAGCGTTGACCACATGAAGTGAAACTCTCTGGTCACGGTCAGTGACATGTGCATTCTTTGGTTGGTCACTGTGCATGGTAGCCACACTTTGCCACTCTATTGAAGGTCTTTGTACTTGCTACTCAATAACTCGTATTCACAAGCCATTGTTTCCCCCTCTGACCGTTTGGGACTCGTGTTATGAGTTGTCAAAGCTGACCACACATGGTGACATTCTTTGGTCATGGTCAGTGACATATGCCTACTTTGGTTGGTCATTGTAGGTTGTAGCCACACCGTGCCACTGCTTATTGAAGGTCCTTGTGCTTGCTAGTTGACACCTGGTCTTCCCCAACCATTGTTTCACACTCTGACCATTGGTGACTTGTATGATGAGCTATGAACGTTGACCACACACAGCAGATTTCTTTGGTCAAAGGCAATACATATGCGTATTTTGGTCGGTCATTGGGCATGGTAGCCACACCGTGCTACTACTTATTGAATGTCATTGTACTTGCTACTTGAAAACAAATATTCTGAAACCGTTGTTTCCCCCTCTGACCATTTGTGACTTGTGTTATGGGTTGTGAACGTTGACCACCCATACTGAAATGCTTTGGTCATGTTCAGTAACATATGCCTAGTTTGGTTGTTTGGTGTGCATAGTAGCCACACCGTGCACCTACGTATTGATGTTCTTTGTCCTTTCTAGTCACACTCATAGGGTTCCTAGACCATTGTCTATCCCTCTGACCATTTATTGACTCGCCTTCTGAGCTGTCAATGCCGACCATACATAGTGGACTTCTTTGGTCATAGTGAGTAACGTATGCATCTTCTGGTTGGTCACTGTGCATGCAAGCCACACCGTGCCACTACTTGTTGAAGGTCTTTGTACTTGCTACTTTATAACGAGTGTTCCCGACCCGTTGTTTCCGCCTCTGACCATTGTGACTCGTGTTATGAGTTTTTGACGCTGAACACACACTGTGAAGTTCTTTTGTTCTTGGGTTGTGGCATATCCTTACTTTGGTTTGTCACTGTACGTGGTTGCCACGCTGTGTCACTAAGTATTGAAGGTCTTTGTACTTTATAAATAACAGGTACTGTTCTCAAACCATTGTTACCCTCTTTAACTATCTTTGACTCTTGTTTTGAGTTGTCAACGCTGACCACGTGACGTGAAATTCTTTGGTCAAGGTCAGTGACATATGCATACATTGGCTGGTCACTGTGCATGGTAGCCACACTGTGCCACTACATATTGAAGGTCTTGGTACTTGCTAGTCAATAACTAGTATTCACACACCATTGTTTCTTCCTCTGACCATTTGTGACTCATGTTATATGTCGTCAAAGTTGACCACGCATAGTGACTTTGTTTGGTCATGGTCAGTGACACATGCCTACGTTGGTTGGTCATTGTACATGGTAGCCACACCATGCCATTACTCATTGAAGGTTCGTGTGCTTTCTAGTTGATACCTGGTGTTCCCAAACCATTGTTTATCCCTCTGATCATTTGTGACTCATGTTGTGAACTTTCAGCATTGACCACACACAGCGGATTTCTCTGGTGAAAGGCAGTACATATGCCTACTTTTGTTGGTCGTTGTGCATGTTAGCGACACCGAGCCACTCCTTATTGAAGGTTGTTGTCATTACTAGTTGAAAACAGAGATTCCAAAACCACTGTTTCCCCCTCTGACCACTTGTGACTTAAGTTATGGGTTGTGAACATTGACCACCCATATTGAAATTCTTTGGTCATGGTCAGTGACATATGCCTAGTTTGGTTGTTCGGTGTGCATAGCAGCCACACCTTTCCACTATGTATAGGAGTTTTATGTCATTTCTAGCTGATACATGGGGTTCTAAATCAAGTGTCTCTCCCCTTGACCATCTGTGACTCGTGTTATGAGTTTTCAAGGTTGACCACACATAGTGGACTTCTTTGGTCATAGTCTGTGATGTATGCATCCTTTGGTTGGTCGCTGTGCGCGCTAGCCACACGGTGCCACTACTTGTTAAAGGTCTTCATAGTTGCTAGTTGATAACTAGTGTTCCCAACCCATTGTTTCCCCTTCTGACCATTTATGACTCGTGTTATGAGTATTCAACATTGACCACATACTGTGAAATTCTTTTGGTCATTGTTAGTGGCATATGCCTATTTTGTTTTGTCACTATGCATTGTTGCCACACCGTGTCACTACGTTTTTAAGGTGTTTGTGCTTTCTACTTGATAGCTATTGTTCCCGAGCCATTGTTACCCCCTTTGAATTTCTGTGACTCTTGTTGTGACTTGTCAATGTTGACCACATGAAGTGAAGTTCTCTGGTCATGGTTCGTGACATATGCATACTTTGGTTGTCACTGTGCATGGTAGCCACAGTGTGCCCCTAAATATTGAAGGTCTCTGTACTTGCTAGTCAATAACTAGCGTTCACAGACCACCATTTCCCCTCTGACCATGTGTGACTCGTGGTATGAGTTGTCAAAGTGGACCACACATAGTGAGTTTCTTTGGTCATAGTCAGTTACATATGCCTACCTTGGTTGGTCATTGTACATGGCATCCACATTGTGCCATTACTTATTGAAGGTCCTTGTGCTTGCTAGTTCATACCTGGAGTTGGCAAACCATTATTTCCCCCTCTGACCATTTGTGAATCGTATTAAGAGTTGTCAACGTTGACCACACACATTGGATTTCTTTGGTCAAAGGTAGTACGTATGCCTACTGGCCGGTCATTGTGCATGGTAGCCACACCCTGCTACTACTTACAATGGTCTGAGATTATTGTTTCCCCCTTTGACCGTTTGTGACTCGTGTTATGGGTTGTGAACGTTGACCACCCATATTGAAATTCTTTGGTCATGGTCAGTGACATGTGCCTATTTGGCTGTTCCGTGTGCATAGTAGTCTCACCGTGCCACTACTTTGTCCTTTCTAGTAGATACATGGGGTTCTTAAACCATTGTCTCTCCATCTAACCATTTGTGACTTGTGTTATGAACTGTCAATGTTGACAACACATTGTGGACTTCTTTGGTCATAGTCAGTTACGCATGCATCTATTGGTTGGTCGCTGTGCACGCTAGCCACACCGTGCCACTACTTGTTGAAGGTATTTGTACTTGCTACTTGATAACGAGTGTTCCCGACCCGTTGTTTCCGCCTCTGACCATTGTGACTCGTGTTATGAGTTTTCAACGTAGACCACATACTATGAAATTCGTTGCGTCACGGTTCGTGGCATATGCCTGTATGGGTTGTCACTGTACATGGTTGCCATGCCGTGTCACTCTTTATTCAAGTTCTTTGTGCCTTCTAGTTGATAGCTAGTTTTCCCAAACCATTGTTACCCCATCTGGCTACCTGTGATTCTTGTTGTGAGCTGTCAGCGTTGACCACATGAAGTGAAACTCTCAAGTCATGGTCAGTGACAAGTGCATTCTTTGGTTGGTCACTGTGCATGGTAGCCACACTGTGCCACTCTATTGAAGGTCTTTGTACTTGCTAGTTTATGATTCGTATTCACAAGCCACTGTTTTCCCCTCTGACCGTTTGGGACTCGTGTTATGAGTTGTTAAAGCTGACCACACATAGTGACATTCTTTGGTCATGGTCAGTGAGATATGCCTGCTTTGGTTGGTCATTGTAGGTGGTAGCCACACCGTGCCACTACTTATTGAAGGTCCTTGTGCTTGCTAGTTGATACCTGGTCTTCCCAAACCATTGCTTCCCACTCTGAACATTTGTGACATGTATTATGAGATGTGAACGTTGACCACACACAGCGGATTTCTTTGGTCAAAGGCAATACATATGCCTATCTTGGTCGATCATTGTGCATGGTAGCCACACCGTGCTACTACTTATTGAAGGTCGTTGTACTTCCTACTTGAAAATGAATATTCTGAAATGACTCATCCCCCCTCTCACCATATGTGACTCGTGTTATGGGTCGTAAACGTTGACCACCCATACTGAAATGCTTTGGTCATGGTCAGTGCCTAGTGACACATGCCTAGTTTTGTTGTTTGGTGTGCATAGTAGCCACACCGTGCCACTACGTATTGCCGTTCTTTGTCGTTTCTAGTCGATACAAAGGGTTCCCAAACCTTTGTCTGTCCCTCTGACCATTTTTGCCTCGTGGTATGCGTTGTCCATGCTGACCATACATAGTGGACTTCTTTGGTCATAGCCGGTGATGTATGCATCCTCTGGTTGATCACTGTGCATGCTAGCCACATCGTGCCACTACTTGTTGAAGATCTCTGTACTTGCAAGTTGATAACTAGTGTTCCCAACCCATCGTTTCCCCCTCTGCCCATTTGTGACTCATCGTATAAGTTTTCAACGTTGAACACACACTCTGAAATTCTTTTGGTCATGGTTTCTGGCATATCCTTACTTTGGTTTGTCACTGTACATGGTTGCCGCGCCGTATCTCTACGTATTGAATGTCTTTGTCCTTTCTACTTAATGGCTAGTGTTCCCAAACCATTGTTATCCCCTTTAACTATCTGTGACTCCCGTTTTGAGTTGTCAACGTTGACCACGTGACTTGAAATTCTTTGGTCATGTCAGTGACAATTGCATGCTTTGGCTGGTCACTATGCGTGGTAGCCACACTATGCCACTACATATTGAAGGTCTTTGTACTTGCTAGTCGATAACTAGTATTTACACACCATTATTTCCCCCTCTGACCATTTGTGACACGTGTTATGAGTCGTCAAAGTTGACCACGCATAGTGACATTCTTTGGTCATGGTCAGTAACACATGCCTACTTTGGTTGGTCATTGTACATGGTAGCCACACCGTCAACTACTCATTGAAGGTCCGTGTGCTTTCTAGTTGATACCGGGTGTTCCCAACCCATTGTTTACCCCTCTGACCATTTGTGACTCGTGTTGTGAACTTTCAACGTTGACCACACACAGCGGATTTCTCTAGTCAAAGGCAGTACATATGCCTACTTTGGTTGGTCGTTGTGCATGGTAGTGACACCGTGCTACTACTCAATGAAGGTTGTTGTCCTTCCTAGTTGAAAACGAAGATTCCAAAACCATTGTTTCCTCATCTGACAATTTGTGACTCGTGATATGGGTTGTGAACGTTGACCACCCATATTGAAATTCTCTGGTCATGGTCAGTGACATATGCCTAGTTTGGTTGTTCGGTGTGCATAGCAGCCACACCGTGCCACTACGTATAGGAGTTCTTTGTCATTTCTAGCTGATACATGGGGTTCTCAAACAAGTCTCTTTCCCTCTGACTATCTGTGACTCGTGTTATGAGTTGTCAACTTTGACCACACGTAGTGGAATTCTTTGGTCATAGTCAGTGACGTATGCATCTTTTGGTTGGTCACTGTGCACGCTAGCCACACGGTGCCACTAATTGTTTAAGGTCTTCGTACTTGCTAGTTGATAACTAGTGTTCCCAATCCATTGTTTCCCCCTTTGACCATTGATGACTCGTGTAATGAGTTTTCAACGCTGACCACATACAATGAAATTGTTTTGGTCATAGTTAGTGGTATATGCCTACTTTGTTTTGTCACTGTACATGGTTGCCACTCCGTGTCACTACGTTTTGAAGGTGCTTGTGCTTTCTACTTGATAGATATTGTTCCCAAGCCATTGTTACCCCCTCTGCCTATGTGTGACTCATGTTGTGACTTGTCAACGTTAACCACGTGAAGTGAAGTTCTCTGGTCATGGTCCGTGACATATGCATACTTTAATTGGTCACCGTGCATGGTAGCCACAGTGTGCCCTACATATTGAAGGTCTCTGTACGTGCTAGTCAATAACTAGCGTTCACAGACCACCGTTTCCCCCTCTGACCAGTTGTGACCCCTGGTATGAGATGTCAAAGTTGACCACACATAGTGACATTCTTTGGTCATGCTCAGTGACATATGCCTACCTTGGTTGGTCATTGTACCTGGTAACCACATCGTGCCACTACTTATTGAAGGTCCTTGTGCTTGCTAGTTCATACCTGGTGTTGGCAAACCATTGTTTCCTTCTCTGACCATTTGTGACTCGTGTTATGAGTCGTCAAAGTGGACCACGCATAGTGACATTGTTTGGTCATGATCAGTGACACATGCCTACTTTGGTTGGTCATTGTACATGGTAGCCACACTGTGTCACTACTCATTGAAGGTCTGTGTGGTTTCTAGTTGATACCTGGTATTCCCAAACCATTGTTTACCCCTCTCACCATTTGTGACTCATGTTGTGAACTTTCAACGTCGACCACACACAGCGGATTTCACTGGTCAAAGGCAGTACATATGCCTACTTTGGTTGGTCATTCTGAATGGTAGCGACACCGAGCTACTACTTATTGAAGGTTGTTGTCCTTGCTAGTTGAAAACGGAGATTCCGAAACCATTGTTTTCTCCTGTGACCATTTGTGACTTGTGTTATGTGTTGGAAACGTTGACCACCCATATTTAAATTCTTTGGTCATGGTCAGTGACACATGCCTAGTTTGGTTGTTCGGTGTGCATAGCAGCCACCCCGTGCCTGTACGTATAGGAGGTTTTTGTCCTTTCTAGCTGATACATGGGGTTCTCAAACAACTGTCTCTCCCTTTGACCATAGGTGACTCGTGTTATGAGTTGTCAACATTGATCACAGATAGTTCACTTTTTTGGTCATAGTCAGTGACGTATGCATCCTTTGGTTGGTCACTGTGCACGCTAGCCACACGGTGCCACTACTTGTTTAAGGTCTTCGTACTTGCTAGTTGATAACTCGTGTTACCAACCCATTGTTTCCCCCTCTGACCATTTGTGACTCGTGTTATGAGTTTTCAACGTTGACCACGTACCGTGAAATTGTTTAGGTCATGGTTAGTGGCATATGCCTACTTTGTTTTGTCATTGTACATGGTTGCCACACTGTGTCACTGCTTTTTTAAGGTCTTTGTGCTTTCTAGTTGATAGCTATTGTTCTCACGCCATTGTTACCCCCTCTGACAATCTGTGACTCTTGTTGTGACTTTTCAACGTTGACCAAGTGAAGTGAAGTTCTCTGGTCATGGTCTGTGACATATGCATGCTTTGGTTGGTCACTGTGCATGGTAGCCATTGTGTGCCCCTACATATTGAAGGTCTCTGTACTGCTAGTCAAAAACAAGTGTTCACATAACACTGTTTCCCCTTCCGACCATTTGTGACTTGTGGTATGAGTTGTCAAAGTTGACCACACACAGTGACATTCTTTGGTCATACTCAGTGACATATGCCTACCTTTCTTGGTCATTGTACATGGTAACCATACCGTGCCACTACTTATTGAAGGTCCTTGTGCTTGCTAGTTCATACCTGGTGTTTGCAAATCATTGTTTTCCCCCTCTGACCATTTGTGAATCGTAATATGAGTTGTCAACGTTGACCCGACACATTGGATTTCTTTGGCAAACGGCAGTATGTATGCCTGCTTTGGCCAGTCATTGTTCATGGAAGCCACACCCTCCTCCTACTTACAATGGTCTGAGACCATTGTTTCCCTCTTTGACCGTTTGTGACTCGTGTTATGGGTTGTGAATGTTGAGCAACCATGTTCAACGTCTTTGGTCATGGTGAGTGACATGTGCCTAGTTTGGTTGTTCGGTGTGCATAGTAGCCTCACCGTGCCACTACGTATTGAAGATAGGTTTCCTTTCCAGTCAATACATGCAAATTCCAAACCATTATCTCTCCCTCTGACCATTTGTGACTCGTGTTGTGAATTGTCAACGTTGACCACACATAGTGGACGTCTTTGGTTATAGTCACTGACACATGCATCTATTGGTTGGTCACTGTGCACGCTAGCCACACCGTTCCACTACTTGTTGAAGGTATTTGTACTTGCTACTTGATAACTAGTGTTCACAACCCGTTGTTTCCGCCTCTGACCATCTATGACTCGCGTAATGAGTTTTCAACGTAGACCATACACTGTGAAATTCGTTTTGTCACGGTAAGTGGTATATGCCTGTATGGTTTTTCACTGTACATGGTTACCACGTCGTGTCACTGTGTATTTAAGGTCTGTGTGCTTTCTAGTTTATAGCTAGTGTTCCCAAACCATTGTTACCCCATCTGGCTATCTGTGACTCTTGTTGTGAGTTGTCAGCGTTGACCACATGAAGTGAAACTCTCTGGTCATGGTCAGTGACATGTGCATTCTTTGGTTGGTCAGTGTGCATGGTAGCCACACTATGCCACTCTATTGAAGGTCTTTGTACTTGCTAGTCGATAAATCGTATTCACAAGCCATTGTTTCCCCCTCTGACCGTTTGGGACTTGTGTTATGAGTTGTCAAAGCTGACCACACATAGTGACATTCTTTGGTCATGGTCAGTGAAAAATGCCTACTTTGGTTGGTCATTGTAGGTGGTAGCCACACCGTGCCACTACTTATTGAAGGTCCTTGTGCTTGCTAGTTGATACCTAGTCTTCCCAAACCATTGTTTCACACTGTGACCATTTGTGAATTGTATTATGAGCTGTGAACGTTGTCCACGCACAGCGGATTTCTTTGGTCAAAGGCAATACATATGTCTATTTTGGTCGGTCATTGTGCATGGTAGCCACACCGTGCTACTTCTTACTGAACGTCATTGTACTTGCTACTTGAAAACAAATATTCTGAAAACATTGTTTCCCCCTTTGACCATTTGTGACTCGTGTTATGGGTTGTGAACGTTGACCACCCATACTGAAATGCTTTGGTCATGGTTAGTGACATATGCCTAGTTTGGTTGTTCGGTGTGCATAGTAGCCAAACCGTGCCACTACATATTGATGTTCTTTGTCCTTTCTAGTCGATACATAGGGTTTCCAGACCATTGTCTCTCCCTGTGACCATTTGTAATTCACGTTATGAGCTGTCAATGCTTATCATACATAGTGGACTTCTTTGGTCATAGTGAGTGACGTATGCATCCTCTGGTTGGTCAATGTGCATGTTAGCCACATTGTGCCACTACTTCTTGAAGGTCTCTGTACTTGCAAGTTGATAACTAGTGTTCCCAACGCATCGTTTCCCCCTCTGTTCATTCGTGACTCGTGTTATGAGTTTTTGATGCNTAGTAGCCAAACCGTGCCACTACATATTGACGTTCTTTGTCCTTTCTAGTCGATACATAGGGTTTCCAGACCATTGTCTCTCCCTGTGACCATTTGTAATTCACGTTATGAGCTGTCAATGCTGATCATACATAGTGGACTTCTTTGGTCATAGTGAGTGACGTATGCATCCTCTGGTTGGTCAATGTGCATGTTAGCCACATTGTGCCACTACTTCTTGAAGGTCTCTGTACTTGCAAGTTGATAACTAGTGTTCCCAACGCATCGTTTCCCCCTCTGTTCATTCGTGACTCGTGTTATGAGTTTTTGATGCTGAACACACACTGTGAGATCATTTTGTTCATGGGTTGTTGCATATCCGTACTTTGGTTTGTCACTGTACATGGTTGCCACGTTGTGTCACTAAGTATTGAAGGTCTTTGTGCTTTCTAGTTAATAGCCATTGTTCCCAAACCATAGCTACCCCCTTTAACTATCTGTGACTCCTGTTTTGAGTTTTCAACGTTGACCACATGACGTGAAATTCTTTGGTCAAGGTCAGTGACATATGCATACTTTGGCTAGTCACTGTGCATGGTAGCCACA
>SZWC01024470.1:20814-37463 GCA_023375785.1 Penium margaritaceum | reverse complement strand
GTTTTCGCTGAATTAGACTAAACAGTGTGTTCAATCATAAAAATGTCGTTTGTTAAGGATTCATGCACAACGGCAAGTAGCTTTGACGTCCGTCATTCATGCACAACGGCAAGTAGCTTTGACGTCCGTTTGGTTGAGGAAAAATTCCCGAAAATATCATTAGAAACAAGAGGAGTCGGATAAATTACCAGACGTCACCCGAATAGTGAAGTTTGAACAAGCCTAATCAATATTGGGTCGAATAACCAGTCATAGGCAGGTTGGTCTAACTAGGCTTGATAGAGGATGGTACCATGGGGCTCATTACAGAGACTATTTAAGTTTTTGGGTTATTTGCGTACAAGGTTATAAGAGCATAAGCCACTTTTGTCACAGTTTAGCACAGGCCACTTTTGTCACAGTTTAGTATTATCAAATCCACATAAACATGAAGGGAGAACATTTTTCCATGCAACCGTTCATGTGAATATGACGGAAAAGCTTTGTACGTAGGGAGGGCCATGCATGATACATTAACAAGATACTTTGCTGGTTTTCGCGCATCTCTCATTCGTACTCTGTTGTGTCCTCCCGGCTTGTGTACATCGGTGTGCAGATGACTAACGGCGAGACTCCACGCTACTGGAGTGTTGCGTGGTGGAGCCGACGCGCGCTGAGGCCCACGCACCGTTCGCTGAAGCCTCCTCCCTACAGCGATGCGCTCAGCTCCATCCGCAGGCCTCCGCGGTGGTCGAGCCGCTGGCGGTCACTGCTATGCAAATGTTGTTTCCATGCACTCAGCTCTATTTCTGGTTGTGGCATTGCGTCAGCATGGTCATGCTATGCCTAGGATCTGTGTCTTCTGCTCTTTGGCCCTGCTTGGTGTCATTGACTGTCGTAGGCACTACCCGGGTTCGGGCAGCCATAACTCCTCGCTGTTTTTTTTCTAGCTGACTCTAACCGCTTGACTGCGTTTGCAGCGTCGGTACTATGGTATGGTCCAGTTTTCAGGCAAAACGGACGACGCCCGGGTTTTGGGCTGTCGGGAGTCTGGCAGGGCTCACCGAGAAAACCCTGCCTGCCAGAAAATAGGTTTCAGACTGTTTTCTGATTGGTTGGTTAGCTGAGTAACANTTCATTGTTCATTTCTATTCAGTCACTTACAGTTTTCAGCTGCTTTCTGGCGCTAACACTGGCGCGCGCGTTTCTGAGTAACAAACCCAGAGCTTCCAGACTTAGACTCTAGAGCAGCAGACTGAGGGGGCAGCTGACTTAAGCAACGAGCGTGGAAGCCCGCACGCTGCATCAACAACGCTGCTGCCCCAACATGCTGCCTAGGCTATTCCATTTCTCAGCTCTATTTCTGGTTGTGGCATTGCGTCAGCATGGTCATGCTATGCCTAGGGTCTGTGTCTTCTGCTCTTTGGCCCTGCTTGGTGTCATTGACTGTCGTAGGCACTACCCGGGTTCGGGCAGCCATAACTCCTCGCTGTTTTTTTTCTAGCTGACTCTAACCGCTTGACTGCGTTCGCAGCGTCGGTACTATGGTATGGTCCAGTTTTCAGGCAAAACGGACGACGCCCGGGTTTTGGGCTGTCGGGAGTCTGGCAGGGCTCACCGAGAAAACCCTGCCTGCCAGAAAATAGGTTTCAGACTGTTTTCTGATTGGTTGGTTAGCTGAGTAACAAGTACTACACTAGTGGGGGGGAGCTAGAACTTGGAGGGATCTCCCATTGTTGCTTATTCTTCATTCCTAACCAGTTACTTTCAGTTTTCAGCTGCTTTCTGGCGTTAACTCTGGCGCGTACGTTTCTGAGTAACAAACGCACAGCTTCCAGACAGACTCTAGAGCAGCAGACTGAGGGGGCAGCTGACTTAAGCAACGAGCGTGGAAGCCCGCACGCTGCATCAACAACGCTGCTGCCCCAACCTACTGCCTAGGTTTTCAAGTTTGGTATCAGAGTCTGAGCGTAGCAGTAGCAGCAGAAGACTGGCGAACATGTGCCAGACAACGGCGGCGAACCCCCATACGTGCCAGTACAGGGGAAATGCTGCCGGATTTTTCCCGGCAGCATTGATCCGCCTGGTGGCGGCGTCAGATTTTTTCCCACGGCCACTGGGCCAGGGGAAATGCTGTTGAATTTCTTTTCGGCAGCACTGACCCCCACGCGTGACGAGAGGAGGTCAGTGGCAGGCGGTGTCCGACACCTGCGGGCGACGACGCACGCTGCAACGTCACCCAGGTGCAGTGACTGGCACCAGTACACAGCAGCAGCAACCTGCAGCAACGGCAACCACAGGCAACGGCAGCAAGCAGTGACAGCAGCACCCATCAGCAGTTGCGTGCAAGAGCACTAGCAGGCAGAAGTAGTAGCTCGCAGCAGCCCGCACCAGCAGCACCCGACAGCAGCAGCTCGCAACAGCAGCAGCAGCGCGTAGTAGCAGCCCGCAGCAGTAGCCCGCAGCGACAGCGAGCAGCAGCCCGCAGGGGTAGCGAGCGGCGGCCACAGCACGCAGCAACTGCAACAGCGTGCAGCAGCAGCAACGGGCTGCAGCAGCCGCAGCAGCAAGCTACAATAGCAGCCAGCAGTACCAGTAGCAAGCAGCTGCTGGCAGCAGCTAGCCACGGTTGTTGCTGCTCGTAGCTCGCAGCAAGCGAGCAGCGAATAGCAGCCCGCTGTTGCCAGCGAGCAGCAGCTTGCTGCTGCCAGCGAGCAGCAACCCGCTGCTCGCAGCAGACAGCGGGCTGCTACCCGTTGTGACAGAAAAAAACGAAAAAATAAAACGACAAGAAGGAGAAACCAAGAAAACATCCCCCAGCCCGCAGAGCAGCAGCAGCAGCACGTAGCAATTGCAGCAACTTGCAGCACCAGTAGCAGGCTGTAGCAGCCACAACAGTCGTAGTAGCTCGAACCAGCAGCAGCTGCAGTTGCAACTGCAGCCGCAGCAACAACAGCAGCAGCAGCAGCAAGCGCAGCCGCAACAGCAGCAGCAACAACTGTAGCCACAGCAAGAGCAGTAGCAGCAGTAGCAGCGCCAGCAGCAGCAGTGGTAGTAGCACCTGCATCAGCAGCTGTAGCAGCCACAGCTGCAACAGCACCAACAACTGCAGCAGCAGCAGTAGTAGCAGCTGTAGCGGTTGCAACAGCAACAGCAGCAGCAGCAACGGCAGCCCCAAGAACTGCCACTGTTGACGTCAGCACCCCTCTCCTGACATCACTGTTGACGTCACTACTGACGTCATCAACACAAAAAAAGAGGGGGAGAAAGGGAAGGGGGAAGAAAACCAAAGGGGTAGGTAGAATGCCCACCGCCCCAAGCCACTGCTGATATCAGCAACACAAAGACAAAAAAAACAAAACAAATACAAGGGACACCAAACCATGGCTGGAAGCCCAGGTGAGGGGTCCTCCTCTGTTGGGAGGACTCCTATCCCTCCTTTCTTGCAGCGACTACAACAGTAGTAGCAGCAACAGCAGCAGCAGCAGCAACCCACTGGTGTTGTTGGCCGCAACCTTGATCCCCTCGTCGCTCTTCAGCAACAGCTCGCCGCCTTGACGCAGCAGCTTGCAGCGCTGTAACCAATAGCCTCCCATACTGCCACAAGTGCACCGCCGCCGTTCATCCCTCCAGGGCACGCCAGCCCAACTGTGTCCATCGCCACGTACTATTTGGCACAGTAGCAGACTCAGCACCAGCGGCAGACAGTGACCTCCGTCCTTGCCCCCACTCTGGGCGCCGGCCGCAGGCAGAAGGACTTTGAGACGCCGCTACCGCCGCTTCAGGCCGACGAGCAGTTTCGGAGCTGTGAGCTCAACTTCCGGATCTGGGCACAAGGTGATGGCCTATGGGCATACTACAACCTCCCTTATGACTCCACCCAGGCCGACCAGCTGTATGATGCTGGTCGTGCCGTCCGTGCCCTCGTTCCAGTCACCCCTCCAGCTTCCTGTCTGGCCCTAGAGCCTTTCCTCGACGACTTCACCTCTGGCGACATCCCACACCCTGTAGCCGCATGGCACGTCCTCACCAGGCCCCATCGCCTGTCCAGCGACGCTGAGATCAGCCGTATGCTCCGAGAGTTCAACTCCCTGCACATGGGGGACACCAAGACGGTCACTGCCTATTGGCAGCGGGCGGAGGACATCCTTCGTCGTCTCCACAAATCTGCTCCACCTCCCCTGTCCGCGCTCCTTGCCATCAAGCGCGGCGCCACCAGCGCGTACACGGACGTCTTCGTGCACTACCCTCAAGACGTCCTCTCCACCATGGCGGTCCAGGGCACCCTTATGCCCTAGGCATACGAGCTCTTCCTCCGCATTGAAGAAGCTCGCCAGGAGTTCGAGCTCCATCGCACGGATGCTCTTGCATCCCTTGCCATCGCCTCCCCTGTCGTCGCCTCCTTGGCCATCGCCTCCCCCGCCGCAGCTACCTCATCGTCTTCAGGGAAGAAGAAGAAGAGCCGGAACAAGAGAGGCAACGGTCTGCCGCAACAACAGCAACAGTAGCCGTCGACCGGGTCCAGCGGTGGCTCGGTCTGCCACAAGTGTGGCCAGCCCGGGCACGTGTGGTACACGTGCCCTCTCCTGACGGACGAGGCGCGCGTCATCGTAACCATGCGTCGCTAGCGTGAGGGCCGTCTCACCTCTACCGTCGTCGCTGCTGCTGGCCCTGATACTTCGACCTCGTCCAGCAGCTCCGCCCCTCTGACAACTCCGCCAGTCCCGCAGACACCCGCGTCGAAGCAGTACTACCCACAACCGTCAGCGCCTCTGTTCCCGTCCCCGGCACTGTCCCTCCCTTACCCGGGCTCCAGTGCCGTCACTCCGCACTCGGTCTACACTCCCAGGCCATCCTCCCGTGAGCGTCGGTTGGAGTAGTTTATAGCGCTCTAGCTCGGCCTGATGCGCCCTCCTCCCCAGGGAAGTGCGAGTTGCATCATCTCCTGCCTCGCCTTGCATGACTGAGACTGATCTGCAGTCGTGTCCCGTTTCCTCGTCCGTCGCATCGTCTCCCGTGGTCTCCTCTACCCCTTCCTATAACGACGTTGCATGGCTTGACAATTGGTAGTCCCGGTTCACGTGTCCGTTCACCACGCCCGCGTTCCTTGCTTGCTGCCTTGTGACCGTTAGCGATCTGGCAACCCCGGTCCAGGACCCCGCTGAGACCAGGATCATCAACTCCAGGGCCACGCATCACATGACGGCCTCTCGTGAGGCCTTTAGTATGCTCGGTCCTGTAGGTGATGTCTCCGGTGTCCGGACGGGCTCCGGACAGGTGTTGCCTGTCCGTGGTGTTGGCGTTGTCCGTTTCCGTTATCCTCCCGGTGACGTCTTTCCGACCGACGTCCTCTTCGTCCCTGGTCTCAAGCTCAGCCTCCTGTCCGTCACTGCACTTGATCGCATGAGCATGGACGTTGTGCACTCGCGTGGTGTTGGCACTGTGTCGCTGCATTTGTCTGGTCTCNGCGCCCTCCTCCCCAGGGAAGTGCGAGTTGCATCATCTCCTGCCTCGCCTTGCATGACTGAGACTGATCTGCAGTCGTGTCCCGTTTCCTCGTCCGTCGCATCGTCTCCCGTGGTCTCCTCTACCCCTTCCTATAACGACGTTGCATGGCTTGACAATTGGTAGTCCCGGTTCACGTGTCCGTTCACCACGCCCGCGTTCCTTGCTTGCTGCCTTGTGACCGTTAGCGATCTGGCAACCCCGGTCCAGGACCCCGCTGAGACCAGGATCATCAACTCCAGGGCCACGCATCACATGACGGCCTCTCGTGAGGCCTTTAGTATGCTCGGTCCTGTAGGTGATGTCTCCGGTGTCCGGACGGGCTCCGGACAGGTGTTGCCTGTCCGTGGTGTTGGCGTTGTCCGTTTCCGTTATCCTCCCGGTGACGTCTTTCCGACCGACGTCCTCTTCGTCCCTGGTCTCAAGCTCAGCCTCCTGTCCGTCACTGCACTTGATCGCATGAGCATGGACGTTGTGCACTCGCGTGGTGTTGGCACTGTGTCGCTGCATTTGTCTGGTCTCGTTGTCCTGCACGCCACCGGCCTGTGGCAACCTGTGGCATGTGCCCTGTCTCTCCTCCTCCCCTTCCGTCTCCACCCCGTCGGCTGCCACACGCCATGTGTTTGTCACCAGCATGCTTTCCCCTTCGCACACTCGCCTCTTGCACTGCCACCTTTGCCACGTCTAGTCTGCCGACGTAGACAGCATGCTCTGTACCCAGCTGGCCAAGGGCCTCGACCTGGAGACTTTCCCGATCCCGTGCCCCACAAAATGCATTGATTGCGGTCAAGGGAAGATGCAACGGTCCATGTACCCTCTGTCTTCCTCCCGTCCGTCCGCCCCTCTTGACCTTGTCCATTTGGACGTCATGGGCCCTCTCCCCACTGAGTCCGTGAGCGAGCACAGCTGTTATGTCCTCACCCTCACTGACAACTACTCTCGCTACCGCTGGGTCTTCTGCCTTCGGTAGAAGAGCGATGTCGCCCGCACCATCAAGGACTGGCTTGTCCGTGCGGAGCGTGAGTGTGGCCGCCCTCTTCGCCGCTTTCGCTCCGATCGCGGTGGTGAGTACATGGGCGAGGCCACGACCTTTCTCACCTCACTCGGCGTCCACCATGAGACATCCGCGCCCTACACGCCCACCCAGAACGGTGTTTCCGAACGATGGAACCGTANGGAGTGAGTCCGTCCTCCGTCTTGTCGCTTCCGGGTGACACATCCCCCAGTCCCTCTGAGCCGGTAGCCCCAGTCGCGTCTGTTGTTCCCTCTGGGCCAACAGCCCCTGTCGCGTTCCCTAGTCCCTCAGTGCCGGCAGCCCCAGTCGCGGCTGCCGGCCCCTTCGAGCCCACGGCCCCAAACGCGTCCGCTGGTCCCTCTAGGCCAGTAGCCCCTGTCCTGTCCGCTGGCCCCTCCGATCCGGCAGTCCCAGACGCGCCCGCCAGTCCCTCTGGGCCAGCAGCCCCAGTTGCGTCCGCTGGCCCCTTCGGACCGGCAGCCCCAATCGTGTCCGCTGGCCCCTCCAGTGCGGCAGTCCCAGACGTGCCCGCCAGTGCCTCCGGGCCAGCAGCCTTCGTTGCGTCCGCCAGCCCATCCGGGCCAGCTGCCCCGGTTGCATCCGCTGGCCCCTCTGGGCCAGCAACCCCGTCTGCCTCCATTGGCCCGTCGGGCTCAGTGCCATCTCCTGCCCTGCCATGCTACACACGTGGCCCAGGCGACAGCATCCGACCCAGACCATGGACGAGCGTGCGGACTCTCGCACCACGCTCCGTGGTGCCTCGACCCTCCGTGGCTCCACATGTCTCCTCCACTCCCACGATCGTGAGTGGGGACCCAAGCACCAAGGCCCTCGGCTTGACCACCTCGGCCATCATTGCAGACCTTCACCCGGGGTCCTCTCTGGGCTACGTCATGCTCCATCACGAGCGTCAGCACACTGTCGTGGCTGCACTCGCGTGCATCCCACCAGGGACTCGAGATGCACACGCTCTCTGAGTCCGTTCCACAGCACGCCCGGAGGACCCAGCCACCATGCGCGAGGCACGAGCCTCTCCTGAGGCCGCACACCGGGACGGCGCCTGTGCCGATGAGCTTGCTGCTATCCGACAACACCATGTGTACAACCTCATCGACCTTCCTCCAAGTCGGAAGGCCATCGGCGCCATGTGGGTTTTTCGGCGCAAGTGGAAGCACGACAGGTGCTTGGACAAATACAAGGCCCGCCTTACAGCCACGGGGTTTGCCCACATTCCTGGGGTCGACTACAACCAGATCTTTGCCCCTATTGGCCGGTTCTCCACTAGCCGGGTGCTCTTCGGCCTGGTGGCCCAGCATGGGTGGGAGCTGCATCAGATGGATGTGAGCAATGCGTTTCTCCATGGCTCACTAGAGGGTGAGGAGCTCTACATGGTGCAGCCCCCAGGCTTCGACGACGACATTGGGAGAGTCTGGCGACTGCGTAAGGCCCTCTATGGCCTGAAGCAGTTGCCTCGGTACTGAACCAAGAAATCAGCAGCACGCTCCTTCGGGGCGGACTCCAGCGCAGCACCGCTGACCCCGCACTGTTTGTCAGTCCGCGAGGCTAGACTTTTGCTGCTGTTCCGGTTTATGTCGACGATCTCCTCATCGCGTTGCCAGACACGGCTGCCATCCAGCGCGTCAAGGACTTGCTGCACGCCGCCTACCAGATGAAGGATCTCCAATTTGCCAGAGTCTTCCTGGGCATGGAGCTCAAGCATGATCGCTCCCAGGGCGTCCTGCACTTTCAACAGGCCGCCTATGTGTAGACTCTGTCCACCCGCTTTGCGGAGGACCTGCCACTTGTGCCGAGCGCATCCTCACCCATGTCACCCGATGGCCAGGTGAAGCTGAAGAGTCCCGATCCAACCATCGTGGGGGAGCCATTTGACGTGACCACGTACCTTCGAGTCATCGAATCACTGATGTTCCTGGCATCGACAACGCGCCCACACATCGCGTACGCCGTCAACCTCCTGGCCCAGTTCTCTCAGGAGCCCCGTCACCTCCATTACAAGGCTGCAATCCGTGTACTGTGCTATGTTGTCTCGACTCCTCGGCGAGGTCTCATGTTCCGCCGTCACCCGTCTGTAGTCGCGGTGTGATACACCTACAGTGACTGGGCCGGCAGTCCGGACGGTAAGAGTCGCACAGGCTAGATCTTTCTAATTGGCGGCACAGCAATGTACTGGCGCAGTGGCAAGCAGGGGTGCATTGCACGCAGCACTGCAGAGGCTGAGTATGTGGCTCTCGGCTTAGGCGCATGTGAGAGTGTGTGGCTGCGTTGTCTGTTGGCCGAGTTGCGTCAGCATGTCGTATCCATCAGGTTGCAGTGTGACAATGAGAGTGCCATGGCCATCGTCGACAATGACGGCGTGCATCACACACGCACAAAGCACATTAATGTTGAGTATCACTATGTGCGTTCATTGTTGCATGACAGCAGCATCAGCATTGTGTGGGTTGAGACAGCACGACAATTGGCTGATTTCTTGACGAAGGCACTAAAGCGTGACTCGTTCAAGAAGGCTGTGGGTGCGATCGACGTGCGTCCGTGAGTTGCTCTCTTTCTCCCTGCTTGCATCTCTGCGTGGTGTGGGAGAGTCTGGTCGTTGTCTCTGTCTCTGCCCGCACATGTACACTACGCCTGTGAGTCATTGGGGTGTGTTGGTTTTCGTGCATCTCTCATTCGTACTTTGTTGTGTCCTCCCGGCTTGTGTACATCGGCGTGCAGATGATTGACGGCGAGACTCGACGCTGCTGGAGTGTTGCGCGGTGGAGCCGACGCGCGCTGAGGCCCACGCACCATTTGCTGAAGCCTCCTCCCTACGACGATGCGCTCAGCTCCATCGGCAGGCCTCCACGGTGGTCGAGCCGCTGGCGGTCACTGCCACTGCAGATGGTGTTTCCATGCACTCAGCTTTGTTTCTGGTTGTGGTATTGCGTCTGCATCGTCATGCTATGCCTAGGATCCGTCTCCTACTGTGTGGCTCTGCTTGGCGTCACTGACTGTCGTAGGCACTGCCCGTGTTTGGGCAGCCATACCTCCTGGCTCCTCCTTTTCTAGCTGATTCTGACCGCAGGACTATGTTTGCAGCGTCGGTATTATGGTGTGGTCCAGTTTTCAGGCAAAATGGACGACGCCCGGGTTTTGGGCTGTCGGGCGTCTGGCAGGGCTCACCGAGAAAACCCTGCCTGCCAGAAAATAGGTCTAGGACTATTTTGTGATTGGCTGGTTAGCTGAGTAACAAGTTCTACACTAGTGGGGGGGAGCTAGAACTTGGAGGGGTCTCCCATTGTTGCTCATTCTTCATTCCTAATCAGTCACTTTCAGTTTTCANTTGGGCAGCCATACCTCCTGGCTCCTCCTTTTCTAGCTGATTCTGACCGCAGGACTATGTTTGCAGCGTCGGTATTATGGTGTGGTCCAGTTTTCAGGCAAAATGGACGACGCCCGGGTTTTGGGCTGTCGGGCGTCTGGCAGGGCTCACCGAGAAAACCCTGCCTGCCAGAAAATAGGTCTAGGACTATTTTGTGATTGGCTGGTTAGCTGAGTAACAAGTTCTACACTAGTGGGGGGGAGCTAGAACTTGGAGGGGTCTCCCATTATTGCTTATTCTTCATTCCTAACCAGTTACTTTCAATTTTCAGCTGCTTTCTGGTGCTAACTCTGGCGCGCGTGTTTTTGAGTAACAAACCCAGAGTTTCCTGACTTAGACTCTAGAGCAGCTGACTGAGGGGGCAGCTGACTTAAGCAACGAGCGTGGAGGCCCGCACGCTGAGAATCTTTGCATGATGAGGATGAGTATGGGCTTGGCACAACTGTATTACTCAATAATTCCTTTTTTTTGTTTCATTGTTAAGAGCCCTCTCACTGAGTATTGAGTAGAGGCGGGGTACACTATGGTGTGCAAATTAAAATGTAGGATAAGTCATGAGATGAGTCCACCAGGATCGTTGTCTCCAATGCCATTAATCACATGAACTATCGTTGTGCCAAAGACATCGTCATGGGTCATGGGTTTGGTCAATCTATTCACACAATGTTTAGGTGAATCATGCCTGTGCAAGGTGTTTGGATTCTGTGCTTTGATGGTCTGACTGGCCAACATATATCCTAGACATGCTCGTTGTCCATGTTATTGAGCTCAATTTGCTACTAGTTTGTGCCTTTACTAATATGGGTCTCGTTGCTGAGCACTCCACTGATTTTTCCATAGTTTATGCTAGTGACACTCATGCTCGTACGCTCATTGCCTCTGTCGTAGATGATATATCATGTGGCGATTGTCGCTCACCATCCGCCTCGACTCCATCCTCTCCTGTTACACGCTTGTTTACTACCAATGCTCTCAAAGTAAAGGAACAATGCTTGATACACCAACATTTTTGCTACATGTGTACGGATCTTTGTCCAAACTTGTCGGGACACAGCCTGCCCCTGGTCTTAATGCAAACTCAATGAAAGATGCCTTCCAATATTGCCTGCCTAACTAGCGCGCAACTAGGGAATAGCCAATGCTTGATTGAGGCACAACTAAATCGTAACTAGGGTGCAACTAGGGCGTAAATAGGGCGCAAGTGGGGCACAACTAGGGCACAACTATAGCACAACTAGGGCGTAACTAGGGCACCACTAGGGCGCATCTAGGGCAAAACTAGGACGGAACTAGGGCTCAAGTAAGGCGCAACTAGTGTGTAGCTAGAGTCCAACTGAGGGGTGACTATATGGAACTAGGGCTCAACAAGGGCACAACTAGGGCGCAATTAGGGCGTAACTAAGGCGAAATCAAGGCGTAGCTAGTGTCCAATTGAGGCACAATTAAGGCGCAACTAGGATACAACTAGGGCGAAATTAGGACGCAAGTAGGGCGCACCTAGGCTACAAGTAGGGTGCAAGTAGGGTGCAAGTAGGGTGCAAGTAGGGTGCAAGTAGGGTGTAAGTATTGTGCAACTACAGCACAATTAGGGTATAAGTAGGATGTCATTACGTCGCAAGTAGGGCATGAATAGGGCACAAGTAGGACGGAAGTAGGGCACAACTAGGGCTCAGGTAGGGTGCAAAAAAGACGCAAATAGGGTGCAACTAGGGAGCAACTAGGGCGCAAGTAGGAAGCAACTAGGATGCAACTACGGAGCAAGTAGGACGTAACTAGGGCGCAATTTGGATACAACTAGGGCACAACTAGAGCGTAGCTAGTGCCTAACTGAGGCGCAACTAGGGCGTAACTAGGACGCAACAAGGGCGCAAGTAGGGCACAACTAGGGCGTAACTATGGCGTATATATGGCGTAGCTAGTACCCAACTAAGGCACAAATAGGGTGCAACTAGGGCGCAAGTAGGATGCAATTAGGGAACAGGTACGAAGCAAGCATGGCACAACTAGTACCCAACTTGAGCGCAACTTGTGTGCAACTAGGGCGTAGCTAGTGCCCTAGAGAGTCACAACTATGGCACAATTAGGCCACAAGTAGGGCGCAAGTATGGCTGAACTAGGGCACAAGTAGGGCGCAAATAGGACTCAACTAGGGCACAACTAGGACGCAACTAGGGTCCAACTAGGGTGCAGCTAGTACCCAACTAAGGCACAAATAGGGTGCAACTAGGGCGCAAGTAGGATGCAATTAGGGAACAGGTACGAAGCAAGCATGGCACAACTAGTACCCAACTTGAGCGCAACTTGTGTGCAACTAGGGCGTAGCTAGTGCCCTAGAGAGTCACAACTATGGCACAATTAGGCCACAAGTAGGGCGCAAGTATGGCTGAACTAGGGCACAAGTAGGGCGCAAATAGGACTCAACTAGGGCACAACTAGGACGCAACTAGGGTCCAACTAGGGTGCAGCTAGTACCCAACTGAGGCACAACTAGGGTGCAACTAGGGCGCAACTAGGGCCCAAGTAGGGCGCAAATAGGACGCAACTAGGGCGCAAGTAGGACACAACTAGGGCATAGCTAGTGCCCGATTGAGGCGTAACAAGGGCGCAACTAGGGCGCATGTAGCACGCAACTAGGGAGGATGTAGGGCGCGAGTAGGGCACAACTAGAACGCTACTAGGACGCAACTAGGGCTCAATTAAGGCGCAAGTAGGGTCCAACTAGGGTGCAACTAGGGCACAACAAGGGCGCAAGTAGGGCGCACATTGGGGGCAACTAGGATGCAACTAGGATGCAAGTAGGGTGCAACTAGGGCACAAGTAAAATGCAAGTAGGGTGTAACTAGGATGTCACTAGGGTGCAACGAGGGCACAAGTAGGGCGCAACAAGGGTGAAACTAGGGCGCAACTAGGGCGCAATTAGGGCGCAAGTAGGGCGCAAGTTGTGTGCAAATAGGACTCAACTAGGGTACAACTAGGGCGTTGTCAGTGCAAAACTAAGGCGCAACAAGGGTGCAACTAGGGTACAAGTACGGCGCAACAAGGGCTGAAGAATGGCGCAACTAGGATGTCAGTAAGTAGCAAGTAGGGCGCAACTAGGGTACAACTAGGACGCAACTAGGCGTAACTAGGGCGAAGTTAGTGCCAACTGAGGCGTAACTAGGACACAAGTAGGGCGCAAGTCGGATGCAACTAGGGTACAAGTAGGTCGTAACTAGGGCGTAACTAGGGCACAAGTAGCGCACAAGTAGGGTGCAAGTAGGGTATAACTAGGACATAACTATGGGCGCAACTAGGGCACAAGTAGGACGCAAGTAGGATGCAAGTAGGGCCCAACTAGGGTGCAACTAGGGCGTAAGTAGGGTTTTAGTTGGGCGCAACTAGGGCTCAAGTAGAACATTACTTTGGCGTAGGTGAGGCGCAAATACGCCACAACCATGGCACTACTAGGGCGCAACTAGATTGCAACTAGGGCATAGCTAGTGCCCAACTGAGCCGTAGCAAGGGCACAACTAGGCCGCAAACAGGGTGCAACTAGGGCGCAAGTAGGGTGCAACCAGGGCACAACTGGGACTCAACTAGGACATTACTAGGGCCCAAGTAGGCCACAAGAAGGGCGCAACTAGGGTGTAATTAGGGCCCAACTAGGGCACAAGTAGTGCGCAAGTTGGGAGCAACTAGGTCGCAACTAGGACGCAAGTAGGGTGCATGTAGGTTGTAAGTAGGGTGCAACTAGAGCGTAACTAGGATACAACTACGTTGCAGCGAGGATGCAAGTAGGGCACAAGTAGGACGCGATTTGGGAACAACTAAGGTGCAACTATGCCGCAAGTAGGGCGGAAGTAGAGTGTAAGTAGGATGCAATAAAGGCACAACTAGGCCGCAACTGGGGCGCAACAAGGTCGCAAGTAGGGCGCACGTAGGTCGCAAGTAAGTTGCAACTAGGGTGCAACTAGGGAACAAGTAGGGTGCGACTAGGGCACAACTATAGTCAACTAGGAGGCAAGTAGGGCACAATAAGGGCGTAAGTGGGGCGCAACCGGGGTGCAACTAGGGTAGAACTATGGGACAACTAGGGTGTAACTGGTACCCTGCTAAGGCACAACTAGGGTACAAGTAGGACGCAACTATGGTGCAACTAGGGTGCAAATAGGGTACAACTAGGGTGTAGTAAAAGCGCAAGTAGGTCACAACTAGGGTGCAACTAGGGCGCAACTAGGGAGAAACTAGGGCATAGCTAGTGTCCAACAGAAGCGCAGCTAGGACACAACTAGGATGCAAGTTGGATGCAACTAAGGTGCAAGTAGGACTATCTAGGACGCAAGTAGGGCGTAATTAGGGTGCAAGTATGGCGTAACTAGGGCGCAAGTAGGGCGCAAGTAGGGTGCAACTAGGGCGCAACTAGGGCACAACTAGGGTTGCACTAGGGCGTCTCTAGTACCCAATTGTGATGCAAATTGGGCGCAACTAGGATACAAATAGGGTCCAAGTAGGGTACAAGTAGGGAGTAAATAAGGTGCAAATAGGACACAACTAGGGCACATGTAGGGCGCAAGAAGGATGCAACTACGGCGCAACTAGGACACGACTACGCCGCAACTATGGCGCAAGAATGGCACAACTAGGATCCAACTAGGGCACGACTAGGGCGCAACTAGGGAGCAACTAGGGTACAAGTAAGGCGCAACTTGGGTGCAACTAGGGCGCAACTAGGGTGCAAGTAGAATGCAAGAAGGGTGCAAGTAGGGCGCAACTAGGGTGCAACTAGGACGCATGTATAGAGAAACTAGGAAGTAGCTAGTACCTAATTAAGGCACAACTTGGGCTGAACTAGGCTGCAAGTAGGGCGCGACGAGGGCGCAACAAAAACCCAACTAGGACGCAACTAGGGCCAAAGTAGGATGCAAGTAGGGCACAACTAGGGTGCAACTAGGGTGCAACTAGGGCGCAAGTAGGACGCTAGAAGGGTGCAACTAGGGCACAACTAGGGCACAAGTAGGGCGTAACTAGGGCACAACAAGGTGGAGCTAGGGCGCAACAAGGGCACAAGTAAGGCGCAAGTAGGACACAACTGCGACGCAATTAGGGTCCAACTAGGGCGTATCTAGTGCCCAAGTGGGGCGCAACTAGGACGCAACTACAATGTAACTAGGGTGTAAGCAGGGCGCAAGTAGGGCGCAACTAGGGTGCAACAGCCGTGCAACTAGGGCGCAATGACGTCGTAGCTAGTGCCCAACTGAGGCGCAACCAGGACGCAAACACGGAGCAAGTAGGATGCAACTAGGGTGCAAGTAGGATGCAAATAAGTTGCGACTAGGGCAAAACTATGGTGCAAGTAGGGCACAAGTAGAGTGCAAGTAGGGTGTAAGTAGGGCGCAACTAGGACACAAGTAGGGCGGAAGGAGGGCAGGCACAAACGGAATGCAACTAGGACGCAACTAGGACACAACTAGGGCACAAATAGTGTGCAAGTAGGATGCAAGTAAGGTGCAATTAGGGCGTAAGTAGAGTGCAAGTAGGGCGCAAGCTGGGCGCAACTAGGGCAAAATTGGGGCGGAACAAGGGCACAAGTAGGGCGCAGATATGGCACAACTAGGGCGTGACTATGGCGTAACTTGGGCGTAACTAGGGCACACATAGGGTGCAACTAGGGCGCTACTAGGGCGTATCTAGTTTCCAACTGAGGCATAACTAGGGCACGACTATGGTGCAACTAGGGTACAAGTACGGTGCAAGTAGGGAGCAAGTAGGGCGCAACTAAGATGTAACTAGGGTGCAACTAGGGCGTAGCTAGAGCCCAACTGAGGCTCAATCAGGGTGTAACTAGGGTACAATTAGGGCGCAACTAGGGCACAAGTACGGTGCAAGTAGGGAGCAAGTAGGGCGCAACTAAGATGTAACTAGGGTGCAACTAGGGCGTAGCTAGAGCCCAACTGAGGCTCAATCAGGGTGTAACTAGGGTACAATTAGGGCGCAACAAGGGTGGAAGTAGGGCACCATGAGGGGGCATATTAGGTGTAACTAGGGCGCAACTAGGGCACAACTAGGGCGCATCTAGGGCGCAACTAGAGCAAAGCTAGTGTCCAACTGAGGCGCAACTAAGGCGCAACTAGGGTGCAAGTAGGACACAGCTAGGTTGTAAGTAGGGTGCAGGTAAGGCACAACTATGGTGCAACTACCGTACTGGGTCTTGTATTCGCTTGAAGTAATTCTTAAAATCTGCCTATGTGTGCATTAGTTTATTGACAATAGTGTTCTAGGATCACTCCTTAAACTCCGAGTTATAGGAAACAGGACTCAAATAAAAAATCTACAAGAAAATCGATGAACACTCAAGGTCATCTCGCAGATTTCAGAAAAGAAAAAAAAAGAGGGTGCAAGACTTCGATTCACTGCCAGGCTACGCGAAATGAGGCCTCATTCGTGTCACACATATCGTCGACCAGATTGCGAGGTGCAAAACAGCAATCGCGGTGGTCCATCTCTCCCAGATTCAAACCTCACATTGGATTGTGGGTGAATTGAAGTACCACCATAACATTACCAAACATATATTGGCGACGACCATGGAAATTCTACGAGACAGTTTTGTGGGCAAAATTTGAAAGCATCAAATTCGGTATGAAAATATGGGAGAATATAAAGATCACTAGAGTATGACGTAACGCACAACTACTGCATAGCTAGTGCAGAACTAAGGTGCAACTAGGACGCAACTAGGGCGCAAGTAGGATACAAATAGGGCACAATTAGGACGCAACTGGGCCGCAACTA
>SZWC01024470.1:1220-20672 GCA_023375785.1 Penium margaritaceum | reverse complement strand
GGTATGAAAATATGGGAGAATATAAAGATCACTAGAGTATGACGTAACGCACAACTACTGCATAGCTAGTGCAGAACTAAGGTGCAACTAGGACGCAACTAGGGCGCAAGTAGGATACAAATAGGGCACAATTAGGACGCAACTGGGCCGCAACTAGGGCACAAGTAGGGCGCAATTAGGGCGCAAGTAGGGCATAACTAGGGCGCAACTAGGGTGCAACTAGGATATAGTAGGCCGCAAGTAGGGTGAAAGTAGGGTGCAACTTGGGCGCAACAAGGGCGCAACTAGGGCATAACCAGGGCACAAGTAGGGTGCATATAGAGCGCAAGCATGGCACTATTTGGGCACAACTAGGATTCAACTAGGGCGCAAGTATGGCACAACCAGGGTGCAACTAAGGCACAACTAGGCTGCAAGTAGGATGCAAGTAAGGCCTAGCTAGGGTGCAACTAGGGCGCAAGTAGGGCGCACGTAGTTAGCAAGTAGGGCATAAATATGGCACAACTAGGGTGCAACTAGGGCGAAAGTAGGGCACAAGTAGTTCACGAGTACGGCGCGAGTAGGGTGCAACTAGTACGCGACGAGGGTGCAAGTAGGACACAACTAGGGCGTGACTAGGATGTAGTGAGGGTGCAACTAGAACAACCTAGGGCACAGCTAGGGTGCAACTAGGTCGTATCTTGGGCACAACTAGTGACGAACTAATGCACAACTAGGGTACAAGTAAGGTGCAAGTAGGGTGCAAGAAGGAAGCAACCAGGACACAACTAGGGTGCAACTATGGCGTAGCTATTGTCCAACCGAGGCTCAAATAGGGCGCAACTAGGGTGCAAATACGACGCTATTATACTACAACCACGGCACAACTAGGACAAAACTAGGGCTCATCTAGGGCGCAACTAGGCCATAGCTAGTGCCCAACTAAGGCGCAACAAGGGTGCAACTAGGGTGAAACTAGGACGCAAGTAGGGTGCAACTAGGTCGCAACTAGGGCACAAGTAGAGCGCATGTAGGATGCAAGTATGGGGAAACTAGGACGCAAGTAGGGTGTAACTAGGATGCAAGTAGGGCAAAACTAGGGTGCGACTAGGGCGCAACTTTGGCCCAACTGGGGTGCAGGTAGGACGCAAGAAAGGAGCAACTAGGGCACAACTATGGCGCAAATGAGGTGCAAGTAGGACGCAAGTAGGGTGCAACTAGGGTGCAAGTCGGGTGCAATCAGGGAAGAAGTAAACCGCAAAAAGGGTAAAATTATGGTGTAACTATCGCACGATCGGCGACTTTGCGTTGACTTCTTTCTTGTGTATCTCGCTCTTTCTCTAGCTCTATCCCTTGTCCTTGCTCGCTCTCGCTGGTAAGGAGGGCAAGCGAGGACAAGGGCAAGAGGCCACGAGCATTGTTCTTGAGGCCCTTGTGGTCTCTAAGCCACCAATCAAGCCACCAACTCAATCGGTGGCTGGTGGTTTGCCAATGGGTGGCATGCCGCCAGTCACCCAGCCAACCGGCCGGATGCCCGCCGGCGACCAACATGTGGCTAGCCACCGCCAGCTCTTGCATCAGCGAAGGGTAGTTGCAAAACACCCCCTTGCTACTACGAGGTGGGCCAGTTTGGCCCTCCTACTACATTCCTCCCCACTTACTATGAAGCGTCCCAGCTCATGTCCAACAAGTGAGAGTGCTAGAGAATGAGTCGACAACATTCTGGAAGAAAACTAATGATTCCAATCACCAGATAAACATTAACATGTGGATGGCACTTGGACCTAAGTTGTAGCTTCTTGCTCAGCACGACTAGCGGTCTCCCCCCTTTAGGTTGGAGCTTCCACACGACAACTATGTTGGGCGTCCCCAACCTCCTATAGTGGCAGTCCAAGAATGCCTCCCTGTGGGAATGTTGTTGACTTTTTGTCGTGTTCGGATGGTACCCCCGCCACGTGTTGATTTGTGCAAGCTGCCCGCTCATTCCAATACTTGTTTACCACCCTTGCGGATAGCTAAGGTTCAGGCTCCAAGTCATTATGCTCATGTCTACGACCGGCCTAATGAACGAGGTATTCCCTAACAACCCGTGACCCGAGTGTTCTCTCTTGATGTTGGAGTAGACGAAGAACTTTGTATTGGCTATCGACAACAAGGACTGTTAGTGGTGGCGTAATGGTTCCTCTCCCCTACATAGAGCCGCTAGGCTCACATGAAATACTTCATGTGTCTTCATACTTGGCAGAAGCAGCAATTGGTCTGCCACTTGCCCGATGCGTGCAAAGTTGGGAATCGGCCCAATCTAATTTGGTAGAAGTTTTAGCATCCCTGGCGACTTTAGAAGAAGATTCTTATTGCTAAGAAGTAGTTTGTCACGGGTGTCAAACAAGACCACACAACGATTTTTTTGGCATATGCCTTTTGTCATTGCCGAGCAACATGAAGGTGACCCTACGCCTCACTTAACAAGGAGTCTATGCACTCGGCAAAGGCATAAGTAGAAGGGACCTGTCCTCATGTACTTCCACCCTTCACCAATGAAGAGGGTACCACTAGATGTCCACCATTGTTGAACACCAACGGTGCAAATTGTGTAGACTCTTTCACCACGTCATTCATCGTAAACTCTGCTGGTGCTAGGAATTTGTCCCCGTCTTTCATGGCAGGGTCCACGTACGTACAAAGCATCTACTCCAGAGTGCAATTCTTGCACTCTGTTTGTCTGTCGGTTTAAGTGAGAAAGACTTTCGACATTTACGACATGTTAAAGTACTCGTTCATCTTTTGCCAAAACGTCCTAGCAAACTTTCTATCTCAATCAGAGATACTGCGCAATGGCAAGCCATCATACTTTATGATACTCCAAAAAGAAGAAACAAATGGTCTCTGTTGCGTTCACATCGGTGGTTGTAGAAATGAAGTGTTTCATCTTTGTCAAAAGATCCACAGCCAGTAGCATTCCATTGTGGCCACGGTCCGTGTCCGGAAGACCAATAATGAAGTCCATGCTCATGCACTCCCATGGAGTCTTAGGAATGGAAAGTTGTTGGAGAAGTCTAGCAGGCTTTTTGCTACTAGTCTTATTCCAAAGACATGGATCGCATGTCACGAAATAATTATGAACATGGACACTCCATTATGGCCACAAATAGTGGTCCGGGAGTGCCTAGCGGGTCTTTCGAGGTCCCACATGACTTGCGACCGGTGGGTCGTAGGTCTCTCGAGTCCGACGCAACAACTTGTTCTTTGTGCCGAAAGATTCTTGCGGCTTCTACCAATTTGTACGAATCTAGGTTTCAGGGATCTTGAAACAGATAATCCACTGAATATCACATCCGGATCTTGTTTACAAAACTATTGTAGTGGACAATCTCTCAAGGTGGTTGTCGCACAGGTGTAGTGGGACTCGGTGCTTGTACTATTGTTGTCGCAATTTCCATGAAAACACACACCGACCTTGGTGGTTGCTTTAATTTTCATAGGCTATTGGCTTGGAAGATCGGCCACATTCATGCGCCATGGCCAATGTTTCCTTGTGGAACAAAGTCAGATTAAGTGTTGGCTCCAATGTGCTTGTCATCTTGACGGGTTCTGATGTGTTTGGAAAAACACAAATGAGTTATGTTCGGTAACGACCGTCACCCCTTTCAGCGCCCTTGCGGTAACAAACCACATTTTAAAAGCCTGTTGTACCACAAGGAGTTCCCGATCCCCAGCCGTCTACCACATCTCCACGGGGATGAGCTTCTGGCTCCTTTATGCAATTGTGTGGCCATTCTGCATGAGGATTGCTCCAAGTCCCACTACCAATGCATCACATTGCACCTCTTATGGCTACGATGGAGGGAGGAGCTAGGACGGGCGCTGTGGATAGAAGCTCTTTGACTTTGAGAAAGGCCATTTTGCAATAAGAAGTCCAATCACAATGCACGTCTTTTTGTGTGAGCTCGGTCAGCGGCACTACCAAGGTTGAATGCCATTGCATAATCCGTCAAAAATGTTTTTCAAGGCCAATGAAAGACAAAATCTGTTTATCATTTTCTGTGTGTGGCCAGTCCACGGCGGCTTGGACCTTTTGTTGGCGGACACGGATACCGTCCTTGCCAACAATGTGTCTGAGGTATTTGTGCTCATCTCGTGCAATCTTGTGTTTGCTCACTTTTGCATAGAAGTTTTGTTCCCGAAGGATTGCGGGGACCTTGCGCAGATGTTCTATGTGATCTTCCATGGATTTTGAGAAAAGCAGGATGTCTTCCAGGTAAACCGAGACAAACTTGTAGAGTTGTTTGGCAAATAATTGGTTCATTTTTCCTTGGAATGTTGCCAAGGTGTCCGTCAGCTCAAAGCATAAAACTCAGAACTAATAGTATCCCTTGTGCATTCAAAACGTTGTTTACCAAAAATCAACTTCCGTGATGTGGATTTGATGGTACGCTTGAGACCAATCCAAGGAAGAAAAGATGTTTGCCTCTTGGAGGTTTTCAAACAAGTCCTTGATCTGTGATAAGGAGAATCGATTTCTCACTCTTGGCTTGTTGAGTGATTGGTAGTCAACACATATGCGTAAACCATTGTCCTTTTTGTTCACAAAAAGGATCGGTGCACTGTACGGCAAGATACTTGTCAGGAATTCTGTCCTGGCTGTGTCCTAGGAGGAGTGGATGCACCCTCAAGGATGCCTGGGCTTTCTGTGGAGCATGTTGACACTACTTCAGATGCCAATGCAAATAAATGTGGAAGAGTGTGGAGTCTAAGGATCTCAGTCAAGAATGGGCAGAAAAGATTCACAAACAATTGTACTCAATCAAAGACGGAATGGTTATCATTTTCAGCGAGATTACATCCGAGTCTTATAGTATATGAACAGAGCTTTCCAATGCATCCAAGCAGGAAAAAAACAGAGCTGTATAGCCCCTGCTATGGCCGTCAAAGTAACCCATGGTGGAGCTGCCCACCATGTCCACAAACAGAGGTGACGGGAGGCACTTCNGGCCAATGAAAGACAAAATCTGTTTATCATTTTCTGTGTGTGGCCAGTCCACGGCGGCTTGGACCTTTTGTTGGCGGACACGGATACCGTCCTTGCCAACAATGTGTCTGAGGTATTTGTGCTCATCTCGTGCAATCTTGTGTTTGCTCACTTTTGCATAGAAGTTTTGTTCCCGAAGGATTGCGGGGACCTTGCGCAGATGTTCTATGTGATCTTCCATGGATTTTGAGAAAAGCAGGATGTCTTCCAGGTAAACCGAGACAAACTTGTAGAGTTGTGTGGCAAATAATTGGTTCATTTTTCCTTGGAATGTTGCCAAGGTGTTCGTCAGCTCAAAGCATAAAACTCAGAACTAATAGTATCCCTTGTGCATTCAAAACGTTGTTTACGAAAAATCAACTTCCGTGATGTGGATTTGATGGTACGCTTGATACCAATCCAAGGAAGAAAAGATGTTTGCCTCTTGGAGGTTTTCAAACAAGTCCTTGATCCGTGATAAGGAGAATCGATTTCTCACTCTTGGCTTGTTGAGTGATTGGTAGTCAACACATATGCGTAAACCATTGTCCTTTTTGTTCACAAAAAGGATCGGTGCACTGTACGGCAAGATACTTGTCAGGAATTCTGTCCTGGTTGTGTCCTAGGAGGAGTGGATGCACCCTCAAGGATGCCTGGGCTTTCTGTGGAGCATGTTGACGCTACTTCAGATGCCAATGCAAATAAATGTGGAAGAGTGTGGAGTCTAAGGATCTCAGTCAAGAATGGGCAGAAAAGATTCACAAACAATTGTACTCAATCAAAGACGGAATGGTTATCATTTTCAGTGAGATTACATCCGAGTCTTATAGTATATGAACAGAGCTTTCCAATGCATCCAAGCAAGCAAAAAACAGAGCTGTATAGCCCCTGCTATGGCCGTCAAAGTAACCCATGGTGGAGCTGCCCACCATGTCCACAAACAGAGGTGACGGGAGGCACTTCGACGGTGACCTATCGAAGCACCCTTCCTGGCCCTCAAGCGTGGGAGAAGGCTCACCCTAGTCCAGGAGACCTCCCACGTCCCTTCCTTCATGGCCCTTGTGCCTTTGGAGCCGTTTGGAGCCAAACTCGGACCACCGCTGTGAAATTATCCCGTCACCCATGACGGAGACCCAAATTTCACCCGCTGACCATCCGACCTCCGGGCGGGGCTATCTCTCTGAATACTCACTCAAATCAAGCAATTCAAAGCTCAATCTTGCATGGAAAATTCCACAAAATCCAAATCTACAATCAGATCAGATGTTTGACCACTCCTTAGTTGTTGAACCTGGGAATCCAAGAATGACACCCATGGCAAGGACCACAATTATCTAACACTACTTGGCTCTATCCACCTTTTTGCAAGGTACTCTTTGATTTGGCGTTCGACCTCTCGTCTCTCTTCCAGAATGAGGCAGTATATGGGTGTGAATGAAGGAGTCACCTCCGGTTGCAACAGAATAGTGTGGCTCATATGTCGATTTGGTGGAAGCCCAACCATTGGGTCTTGAAATACATCCGAGAACTTCCTTCACGTTGTCCTCCACTTTCTGTATTTGAGTGAAGAATTATCGACTCCCTTGTCAAATACGTTTCTTCACCTACGTTGCAGACAACCTATCATGGACTTTTGGTTGCGTTGGTGAAAATTCCGTTTTTGGAATCAACGTGTAACAACACTATCCCTTCCGAATGATCAAGTGTTTTGATTCAAAGCACATCAAAGCCTTGTTGTTATAGAGCCAATGACTGCCTAGCACTACATCAAACCGGTCAAGAAGATTGAGTACCTTCAATGTGACACTCTGTGTATATCCTTGAATGTAAAACAATGAGTACCTTCAATGTGACACTTTACTTTTCGAGTACCGATCACGAGTATTGTACGGTTGTCACCGAGTATAATTTCACCATTTGTTGGCTCATAACATAGGCCCACCTATCGGGTAAAACCAAGGCTAACAAAGGAGTTATCCCCTACAATGTGAGCTGTAAGTTTACAAGAGCACCAACTAGATATCCTTTGAACTTCATTGTCATATTACCTCCACCCTCTCGAGTGAATAGGCTTGATGACGGCAAGCCAAGTTTGTAATTAAAACAAGATCTATGCGACAAACACCGTAGCTCCCACGAGTCACCTACTTGAGTCCATATGTTGTGGGCGTGTGTAAATTTGGCTAGCACCTTCCGGTCTTTAAATTTGACCTGGTCAAAATCAACGACCAAAGGTATAGCCAACGCAATTGGGCTCATTTCTTTTAAGTTGTTTGCTTCAATAACCATGTCACACAACTTTTGCACAATGGTCAGTGTCGCCAGAACTAGGCATGTGCGATCATGCATCTCATATGAAGATGCAAGGTGTACAGGGCAAAGCCGGTCAGCAAGTGTTGAATGAGGTTCAACGCGTAGAGAGAAAACATCAGAGAACCTTGAACTCGTAAAAAACTCAAATTGTTCAATATCATGTTCCGAAAACATCAATCCACACGCTTGATCTAGTTTTACCCATGAGTGGTTCCCACTAACGTTACTTAGGGATGGGGAGAACCTGCACTAGAGCCATGCTCGTTTCAACGGAAGGGTCCATTGCCGTAAACGCGACCATGTTCACGGCCTTGTCCTCGGCACTCTCTTGCACCATCCCCGCAAGGTACTGCTGTTGCGGCTAACGCCTCATCCTCTTATCCACCACCAGCAACATCAAGGAAATGATCCCTAAAGTGGTGAGGCTGCATGTAGTTGTGGCAGTCCATTGTAGAAAGCTTTCTTGTGAAACTCATGCGCCGTTTATAGCTGGTCACTGTCATGATTGCGTTTGTGGTTTGGGGTCTTGTATGTGCAATTCTTCTTGACAAGAGGGTTTGGAGGCTGCTTGCCCTTAGCCCTCCCCCGCTGCCCGGTTACCCCTCCAACCACCGCAGCTTTCATGTGCATGTCACAACCTTGCTGTGCATGCTTCTTTGGTTGTGCATCTGAGTAGTGCTTCAGGTTTGTCGAATGCCCTTAACTCACGTAGTCTCACAGCATACTCCACCTTGTCCAAGCGTGGGAAGTTGCCGTTATGGTGGTCTTGTCCTTTAGCCTCTCACGAGTAAGACCCTCATGCAAGCACTCAAGCAGTAGGCATCCTTGATACTTGAAGCTCTGCGTCCCATTGGCCTCGATGAGCTTTGAGCTTGCTCCACGATTGTGCTGAATTTTCTCACATACTTTTTAAGCAAGCTATCCACCTGCTTAAATTCTTTGATCTTGTGGAAGGCACTCTGCGCCTCCTAACGCTTGATGCACTTCTTGCGCATTGTGGCACAAAAGGCCACCCACCCCACTCCCTGACCACATACTTGAAGAGCTTGTCTTCAAGCCGCTTCGTGAAAAGTTTACACCAATGACTGGGTGGAGCCTTGTAGACACGTACAATGTGCTCAAAGCAATTCAGCCAATCAATTAGCTTCACGCATTTCCAAATGATCTCCTCACTATGGAGGAAGGACGTGTTCACATGCCCCTTATCGACATCTTCCTTGAGCCATCGGCATCGGAGAAGCCACCAAAAATGTTCAAGGTGTCATCCTCCCTCTTTTTAGGGTGTTTTCAAGCTGTAAGAGTCCCTCGCCTTTGGAAGCAGCGTTGTCCCGATTTTTTTATGAAGGAGGGGGGAGGTAATCTTGAAATTGGAGGCAAATTGGTGGTTTTGGAGGTGAAAACTCCACATTCCGTGCAAAAAGATTCCACCCAGATCCCTTGAGTGAAGAAGAAGCTAAAAGGAATTGGAAGGTTGAATTGGAGCTCTTTAAGAGCTTTCTAACGCATGTTTTGGTGCTTCAAATGGATGAGTATGGACTCCGTAATACCGTTTTTCATTTTTGCTAATGCTATATCTCCTCCTAGCGTTCTATATCTAGCCTAGCCGTTGGAACCGTCTCACAGTTAGATACGAGGGACGTCTGGCTTTGAAAACCTCTAAAACGGGTGGAGTCTCTAGCTCCTGCACTTGAGTCATTGTCAAAGTTTGTAGAATGGTCTCCAGGGCTCGCTCAAGGGGTTTTCCCCTTTGCGTCACTTTGAGGGCATTCGTCATCAACGAAACGTGTAGGGAGACTTCAATAATTCAATTCTCCAGAGGCTCATTATCGTTGTTACCCCATCCTCTTGATTGGGTCCAAAACGAGGGGGTATGACCTCAAACTCGCGAGTTCACACAAGTTTTCTGGTTTTGAAACTCGTTGTTCGTCCTAAGCAAACTTGAGTTTTTTTCTTATGTGTCGGCACAAAATTGTTGCGTGGGATGCATGATCGGCGATAACACGACAAATTCTCTTGTGCGCTCCTTGCTCTTGCTCTATCCCTTGTCCGCGCTCGCTCTCACTGGCAAGGAGGGCAAGCTAAGGCGAGGGCACAAGGCCACAAGCATTGCCCTCGAGGTCCTCGTGGTCTCTCAGCAGCCAATTGAGCGACAAGCTCCATTGGCGGCTGGTGGCTTGCTAGTGGGTGGCCGGCCAGCCATCTGACCGGCCGACGGTCACCAAGCCGGCCGACCGGCGGTTAGCGCGTGGCTGGCCACCGGCCAGCCCTTGCATTAGCGAGGGGTGGTTGCGAACCACCCCCTCGCTACTGCTATGGGAGGGCCGAACTGGTCCTCTCGCTACAACACCAAAATCTTAATGAAGAATCAATGGAGTAGGCTAATGAGTTGAACTTCAATTGCAAAAACACACTATTTATGCCCAATGGTGTTCACTCCATTCATTGGATTTCTAGTGTGCTCCTTTGCTACACTCACACTTAGCAAGCACATTGCTAACTTTACCGTCATCGTGTTTGTTCACACCGAGAACGTAATTTGTGTATATTTATATGAAGGGGTGAAATTTTTGTAACACAATTGCCCCATGCAGTGCACCCTCCTTACTAGTGTTGTGTGGAATTCAACATAGCACAAACTCGTGCACTATGTGCATGCTCAATATGTTTTTGTATAGGAAACGAGGGCTTTTTCCTCATTCACTAACCCCACGCACTCAATCCCCCGAATGTGAGTAGAGGTTTAAGTACCTATATAAGACAAAGCACACCCATAACACGTGATCAATGCAGATTTTCATGGAGAACAAATGCATGGTTATCATACACTAGCTGCACGTAGTGGCCCCCCTGTAAGCCCAAAGGTCTAACATGTTTTGTGAGATAATATCCCGTACTGAATGCCTAATCATTTGAGTGTTTTATTGGAAAATGAGCGCACTGCCCTCATGCACTACCCCGATGCACTGGACCTCTGCATAAGGGTAGAAATCCGATGTTCCATACAAGAAAAAACCACATATTGTGTGTATGTTTCAACAAAGAGTGATAATGACCTTACTTCAACAAAAAAATTCCCAAGAACCCTGTATTGATAAATTGACCTTCGAGACGGGTCCATCAGATGTCCCAATACAAGGACCCGGATGGCCAGATCCATCAGCAAGGGAGTCCAAATTTTTTAGGCGACCAATGTGAGGTCTTGTCGGAAACCCTCGCGAATAAACTTTGATGGGTAATGTACTACCTGGTGACTCCTTGTCGTGACAAGGACTCAGCCCATTGCATGGGTCTATAGTTTGGCAAGGTGATGACTCAGGCTTTGCTCTAATCACTCAAGGGCTCACGATGGTTCAGGACTTCGTCCGATCAAGAATCTGACAAGTGGGAGTCGTGTGAAGAGCCCTGCTTTCATTCAAAACAAACAACAAGCTTCCATGGCTATTCAGATTGGCTGTTGGGGCGAATTTGTTGACAATGGAGTGAAAGAGGCTTTGTTGTGTAGTGGAATTAGCAAAACTGACAACCTCTTCAAGTCACATAAAGATATAGGGTCCTGAGTTGAACCTCCCTATTGGAATGAAGCTTGGATTGATTTGAGATTGGTTTCAATTCAAATACATCCAAGATCGTATTCTTTGGGATAAACACAAGCATTGTCTAATACGTTTCTTTGGAAACAAAACTAAATCTTGAGAGAATTTTAACACTGGTTCTGGGATTGGCACTTTGGCATGACGTTTAGCCGAGATAGGATAAGAACCCATCTATCATTGTATCACCATAAAATTTTCGGTGTACTGTCACTTTTGCTTTTTGTAGATCATGCTTTTGCATGTGCCAATAGATGTACCTCTTAGGATACTAGAATATATGATGATTAATCACCCTAAACTCATACACTTGACAACTAGTGCATTAAAAATTGTATTCCTCAATGCAAAAATTCTTCACAAACCATCAACATCAATTCATGCCTTTAGAGCCTAGATAGACAATCATCGTGTAAGGTTTAAGTTACTATGGATCATATGTATTGCGTATGAGTTTGTGTTTGAAGACCATGTTAAGTGATATGTTCAATTTCCAATACACTTGTCGAGTCCCAGTTTATGGGGTGAGGTGAGTGGTCATACGTAACTACAAGGCGTGCGATATACATGGATCTAAGTAAAACCCATTATCCTTTAATGATGCCGAGGATGGTTTTCCAAAGATATTTTGCCTTGTCGATTTTGATGGGAAATCTATGCATCACGCAAAAACATAGGCAATGAATGACGTGATGCAAGAAAAAAAGTTTAAGTGGTGTATTGTAGCACGCAACGTGTTTGGTCTTATGACATGGTGTTTCGTTGTTGTTTAATATTGTTTTCTCTCTTACCACTGCAACTCAAAGTCATTTTCCACATCAACGGGGAAAGGCAAGTTCAACTGGAGCTAAATGGTGATAAGGTAAATTTATGATAAGAATATTCGAGATGGATATATTCACCCAGAATGTTGTGTCATTGGAAGTTACAAGGCTCACATGCATTTCACAAAAAAATATTGTGCGCGAACCAAGATAATAGCTCATCCTATGTGGAGATTCGTTTCCACATAAGAAGTCAATTTCTAACCTTTTAGGTTGTAGACAGTGGATTCATGGTCCTTTGCATACGTTCCATGCGATCTATATGAAACACTCCTATTGACACATGACATCGGGTTAAAAATTGTCTTATAGGGAAAGCAGGATAGTGTTGCACAATGCATAGTGCATACTCGTGTGAACGAGCTTCAACTACATTGACCGGGTAGTAATAAGTTGTAGGTGTAGATGCATTTGTTGTTGATACAACGGCTTGTGTTTAGCTCCAAGTATTCATGGAAGATATGTCAAGGATGTGTATTACACAACCATACAACCCTTCACATAGTTCTTGGGTTATATTGGTGAGTTTTGCATCAGCTGCATGATTCAAGTCTTGTGAGTAATGCATTATGAGAAATTAGGGGGGGCTATGCGTCGATTGGGTGAGAAAAATCTAACGAACGCAGAAGTGGATTCTTGATGCTATGTCTGTTGTTTGTTTGCACTAAATGAAAGTAATGTCTCGTGATGTTTCATTTGTAGAGTAATCACACTACAGCAAAGTCGTTGCTAACGGCAACAGAGCCTGGAAATTTTTGGCGAGACGACCTGAAGTTACTTGAGTTGCTACGACCTCAAAGCTATAACAACTTGTTGCTACTCTTCAGTTTCTAGTCCATGCTCTCGTTGTCGCTCACGTAATAGGGTCATGAAATAGATTTTTGTGCAGGCCAGACTTGGAAAAGTTGAGGATAAAGTGTTGTGGCACACATAGACGTAAACATTTGCTAACTCTTGCTTTGTGAAATTGCTAGTTTTCCCAGTTTCTGAGCACCTTTGTAGTAATACCTTCATCGTCCTAATGGCATTTGAGGATGAATGGTGGACTTCATAAAAGTTGGTGTGGGAGCACCCAATGTTTGTTCATGGTATAGTGTAGCTAACTCTGAGATTTTAATATTTGGAACCGTATTGTTAGTGACCATTGGTGGACAAAGAACACACCGGCTAGAATCTACTTCAGAGTCCTTTAGAGGTTGCCCACCCAATCAAAGCACACCCCCCTTAATATTTGTGATTCGTTGCTCGTAAGACTCGTCATGTAAGAAATAGGAATATCTCGTAAGAATGATGTGAACAATTATATGATTGTGTGATTTACACAACTGAGCTTTTTCCATGGAATGTTCAAGTTGAACAAAACCATTTGTATACCTTGGATGAGGCTTGTAGTGGTTGAAATGGAGATTTTGGTGGAATTTCTCAACTCGCGGTTGCTTGGCTGGTTTGGATGGTCGAAACATTGATTTTTGCACGTGAGAAGAAAGTTTTAGCGGGTTTCATCAATATTTCCCTTAAAATCCTGCCAGTAATCAATGTAAAAGCTATTTTTACGTGAGACATGCACACATCCAAGCATGTAGCTCGGTGGACACGATCATTTTTGTCATCAGACCCCGATCGAATGGGAAGATATCCCCATGCCACTTCCCTTGCGTAGAGCATGGCCAAAGAGCGGCCATGCTCTGCATAGGCAGCTCAACCAACTTTGCGGATTGAAGCAAGGTCTTGGTGGAATTGTAGAATTGATCGCAAGTGGGAATGGGTGAGAGACATTTCACCTAATTCACCTAGCCACTCAATTGGGACACTTTGTGTCCTCTAGCTCCTACACAACGCTATGCAAGTGACCCTATCGCGGACGTGCGTGGGTGAGCGCAGTGGTTCCCAACTGTGGCCATCATCTTAGGCCTTTTTTGGGGGGAGAAGTGTGGTGCCTATGGTGCATGCTGGTTGTGCTGGAGCGTGAAAGAAGTGAATGTAGTTTGAAACAAATGAGGCAACGAGACTTTCTTGTCGTCGCATATCCAGCCAATAATAGTAAAAGTTTTAGAGCAAAACTCGCCACAACGCCCCAACCACCAAATTGAACTAAGCAGAGCCAGGAACGTACGTAGTGGCATTCGATGTGGTTGGAATCGGGGATTAAGTTTGTTCAACCCACGATTCCAAGTGTAACCAGCCTCACCCCTTATTGTTGCCATGTACATGCAATTCAATTTTATTGTTATGGGTGTACGGCCAATATCGTGCAAATCTATCAGTGTTCATGTTCTGGGCAGTTTTCTTTGTGAGATTCACTTGTTGGTTGAACGTACTCGAAGGCCGCTTCATTACACAATGTGGTGAACAGGACGTCGGCGGCCATTGAAATCTTCATTCGAGTTTCTTCGTGGAAATGAGTTTGTAGACGGCAAGAAACGCCATGCGTAGTTCAGGTGAAGTCTTCGTCGTACATATTGCTCAATAATGACTGTATAAAAACTCAGCAGCCTGGATGAATATGACCATATCCCACATTAGGATGGCAGAGTTTACGGCACTACTCCTACGCTTTTGTCAACACATCCCATATTCCAATGCGTTTAGTAGGCAAAAGCCAGCAAACAGTGACGGACGTGCTGACAGGCGGGGCAATAACCTGTTCATCTCCCTCCTGCGTAAGAGAAAGAACAGGTTTTACTCGTCAATAGTTCCAGAATTGGAGACTATGATGGAACGTTGAAATTCATCAGACCCAATGGGAAAATGCCAATCCGCAATTGACCAGGCATTTCGGGTTGCGTGGAAGGCGTAAAACGCGTGAGCCGATTGACGCATGTTCGCCGGAGCTTTGCCACGCACAGCCAGTGTGATTAGACAGGTGTGGCGCGATTGTTCTGTGCACAGCGACATCGGATTGCATGGCAAAAGGATTATGGCCCGCACCTGGTGTACGCGCTGCCGTCAGCATCAGGTGCCCTGAGACAATAGAAGCATCCCCATGCGTCATCAAAACAAAAGCCGCAGGTGAGTCACCGCCATTTTCAGCTTTATCGCAACGAACTACGTCTTTAAAATCGAGGCAGATAAAGTGTTCGGCTTCGCTCGCTATTACTAGAACCTAATGGTTCCGGTCGACAAAGAGGAAATTCCCAAAACACAAAAGAAGAACATCCTACATATTCATAAACTCCATTGCTTGGACCGCATCGATTGAGTGGCCAGCGGTGCAGCGATCCCGCGTCGCCGCCGGACTCCGATTCCTTCCACAGCCGAATCACACGTCAGCGAAATCATTTGGCGGTCAGATTTCACCTGGCAATCAGATGCTGACGAATGCTACTGTCCGCTGCCGTCACACATAAACACCATTATCTTCCGAAACACCTCAGAGCATCACGTGGCTGCCATTCCCCGATCTGCCCGAGTAATGCAATCCGCCATCTTGAAAACCATACACATGAGCCATGGTGCCAGCCTGCCATCGCCATGACAGTGCCTGGTCTAAATGTACGAGACGAACATGATGTCCAGAACCTGAAAGAAAAATATTTCTTTTCCCCCCACGGATGGACGCGTCCGGCGCAAGTATCAAGGACCTCCCGCCTCGAGTGGAGGCGCTTCGAAAGCCTAGCCTGGCAGACTGTTCGTGTGTCCCCCCCCCNATGCAATTCAATTTTATTGTTATGGGTGTACGGCCAATATCGTGCAAATCTATCAGTGTTCATGTTCTGGGCAGTTTTCTTTGTGAGATTCACTTGTTGGTTGAACGTACTCGAAGGCCGCTTCATTACACAATGTGGTGAACAGGACGTCGGCGGCCATTGAAATCTTCATTCGAGTTTCTTCGTGGAAATGAGTTTGTAGACGGCAAGAAACGCCATGCGTAGTTCAGGTGAAGTCTTCGTCGTACATATTGCTCAACAATGACTGTATAAAAACTCAACAGCCTGGATGAATATGACCATATCCCACATTAGGATGGCATAGTTTACGGCACTACTCCTACGTTTTTGTCAACACATCCCATATTCCAATGCGTTTAGTAGGCAAAAGCCAGCAAATAGTGACGGACGTGCTGACAGGCGGGGCAATAACCTGTTCATCTCCCTCCTGCGTAAGAGAAAGAACAGGTTTTACTCGTCAATAGTTCCAGAATTGGAGACTATGATGGAACGTTGAAATTCATCAGACCCAATGGGAAAATGCCAATCCGCAATTGACCAGGCATTTCGGGTTGCGTGGAAGGCGTAAAACGCGTGAGCCGATTGACGCATGTTCTCCGGAGCTTTGCCACGCACAGCCAGTGTGATTAGACAGGTGTGGCGCGATTGTTCTGTGCACAGCGACATCGGATTGCATGGCAAAAGGATTATGGCCCGCACCTGGTGTACGCGCTGCCGTCAGCATCAGGTGCCCTGAGACAACAGAAGCATCCCCATGCGTCATCAAAACAAAAGCCGCAGGTGAGTCACCGCCATTTTCAGCTTTATCGCAACGAACTACGTCTTTAAAATCGAGGCAGATAAAGTGTTCGGCTTCGCTCGCTATTACTAGAACCTAATGGTTCCGGTCGACAAAGAGGAAATTCCCAAAACACAAAAGAATAACATCCTACATATTCATAAATTCCATTGCTTGGACCGCATCGATCGAGTGGCCAGCGGTGCAGCGATCCCGCGTCGCCGCCGGACTCCGATATCTTCCACAGCCGAATCACACGTCAGCGAAATCATTTGGCGGTCAGATTTCACCTGGCAATCAGATGCTGACGAATGCTACTGTCCGCTGCCGTCACACATAAACACCATCATCTTCCGAAAGACCTAACAGCATCACTTGGCTGCCATTCCCCGGTCTGCCCGAGCAATGCAATCCGCCACCTTGAAAACCATACAGGAGCCATGGTGCTAGCCAGAAATCGCCATGACAGTGCCTGTTCATGATGTCCATAACCTGAAAGAAAAATATTTGTTTCCCCCCACGGATGGACGCGTCCGGCGCAACTATCAAGAACCTCCCGCCTCGAGTGAAGGCGCCTCGAAAGCCTAGCCTGCCAGACTGTTCGTGTGTCCCCCCCCGCCATCCGACCCTCTGAGGTCTTCACCGTCATCGAGCGGACGATGCGACGGAGGGGAGGGTGGTGAGAGTGGTGGAACGCCGCGAAGGCTGTACAGCTCGTCTCGTCAGAGAAGCATCCTGGTCAACTCGCCTAAGCCTTTGCGAGCAGTTTCTTCTCTTCGGCTGCCTCTGCTCCGTTTTGCGAAGGGAAGGGGCTCCTGAGAAAACACGGCACTATCAAACCAGGTACCGCAGGCAAGGGACTGCCGCGGAAGTCATGGGCGCGTTGGGACCACGTGTGCGAGACCCTCTCTCCCTCTCCCTCTCTCCCGCCCCAGGCTAGACGTGTTCGAGGAAGAGCCCAACAAAGGCCAGGCTAGCTACCTTTCGCAGCAGCAGCTGCCGCAGAAGCATCAGCAGTAGCAACAGCCACAGCAGCAGCAATAGCGGCCGCGGCCGCGGCAGCAGCAGCAGCACCGACAGCAGCAGTAGCATCATTAGCAGCTTCGGCGTGCGCGGCCGTAAACGCCGCGCAGGATCAGCAGTCTTGGCGCAGCGGAGGCTTCTGCGATTCCAGGAATGGCCCGAAGCGTACTAGTAGACATGGACGCCGCGGCAGTCGCAGCCGCAGTTTGCCTTCTTGCGGCGAATTTCGTTCCTACAGCGTTGGCTGGTGAGAATTCGGGCGTCTGCAACTATCCTCTGCTCAGTTCTCGCTTTTGGTTGCTGCGACTTGGCTGCAGCTGTGGCGTTCCAGCGTTGAGGTGTTGAGGCGGTGCGGCGTTTAGGCGGTGCGCCGTAGCAGCGCTGCGACGTTGCGGCGTTGCGGTGAAAACCCGCAACTTGCGGCTTTTCACCGCTGCACGGTGGACCGCCGCAGTAGGCTAAGGCATTTGCTTGGTCGCATGGGTGGAAGAGGGGGAGCAACAGGCTGAGGCATTTGCTTGGTCGCATGGGTGGAAGAAGGGGAGCAACAGGCTTGCGTCGGGGTGGGTGAAGACCTGTGGCTGGCAGCGTTGCCGATGCGGTCGGACTGTGCCTCCGTACCAAAAACAGCAGCAACAGCAGCAGTAGCGGCAGCAGTAGCCGCGGCAGCTGCAAAACGAGCAACTGTCGTGGCAGNTGGTGGAACGCCGCGAAGGCTGTACAGCTCGTCTCGTCAGAGAAGCATCCTGGTCAACTCGCCTAAGCCTTTGCGAGCAGTTTCTCCACTTCCGCTGCCTCTGCTCCGTTTTGCGAAGGGAAGGGGCTCCTGAGAAAACACGGCACTATCAAGCCAGGTACCGCAGGCAAGGGACTGCCGCGGAAGTCATGGGCGCGTTGGGACCACGTGTGCGAGACCCTCTCTCCCTCTCCCTCTCTCGCGCCCCAGGCTAGACGTGGCCGAGGAAGAGCCCAACAAAGGCCAGGCTAGCTACCTTTCGCAGCAGCAGCTGCCGCAGAAGCATCAGCAGTAGCAACAGCCACAGCAGCAGCAATAGCGGCGGCGGCCGCGGCAGCAGCAGCAGCACCGGCAGCAGCATTAGCATCATTAGCAGCCTCGGCGTGCGCGGCCGTAAACGCCGCGCAGGATCAGCAGTCTTGGCGCAGCGGAGGCTTCTGCGATGCCAGGAATGGCCCGAAGCATACTAGTAGACATGGACGCCGCGGCAGTCGCAGCCGCAGTTTGCCTTCTTGCGGCGAATTTCGTTCCTACAGCGTTGGCTGGTGAGAATTAGGGCGTCTGCAACTATCCTCTGCTCAGTTCTCGCTTTTGGTTGCTGCGACTTGGCTGCAGCTGTGGCGTTCCAGCGTTGAGGCGTTGAGGCGGTGCGGCGTGTAGGCGGTGCGCCGTAGCGGCGCTGCAACGTTGCGGCGTTGCGGTGAAAACCCGCAACTTGCGGCTTTTCACCGCTGCACGGTGGAGCGCCGCAGTAGGCTAAGGCATTTGCTTGGTCGCATGGGTGGAAGAGGGGGAGCAACAGGCTGAGGCATTTGCTTGGTCGCATGGGTGGAAGAGGGGGAGCAACAGGCTGAGGCATTTGCTTGGTCGCATGGGTGGAAGAGGGGGAGACACAGGCTTGCGTCGGGGTGGGTGAAGACCTGTGGCTGGCAGCGTTGCCAATGCGGTCGGACTGTGCCTCCGTACCAAAAACAGCAGCAACAGCAGCAGTAGCGGCAGCAGTAGCCGCGGCAGCTGCAAAACGAGCAACTGTTGTGGCAGCAACAAAAGGAGCAACTGTTAAGGCAGCGGCGGCAGCAGCAATAGAAGCAGCGGCAGCAGCGGCAGCAGAAGCAGTAGCAGCTGAAGCGGCAGTGGCAGCTGTAAAACGAGCAACTGTTGCGGCAGCGGCAGCGGCAGCGGCGGCAGCAGCATTGGCAGCAACAGCAGCAGCAGCAGCAGCAGCAGTAGCAGCAGCAGCAGCAGCAGCAGCAAGAGCGCCAGCAGCAATGACAGCAGCAACAGGGGTTGGTCATCCATGCCCTTTGGCGTGCCTCACAAATGGGGAGAAGGGGAGAAGGGGGGTCACACGCACTGCGTCATCCTTGCCTAAACCATGCTCGTGGCCGCCTGCACATGGTATGCTGCGTTGTGATGTGATGGTGATGTGCAGGAGGTGGTTCGTCGAGGCGGTCGCTGGAGCGTGAGCAAGGCGCAGCACCTGCCCCTCGTACGTATGGTACCCTTGTGGCGTGCTGGTCAGCATTCGTCGTT
>SZWC01024469.1:1704-11842 GCA_023375785.1 Penium margaritaceum | reverse complement strand
CCCGTGCAAATCGAGCCTAAAAAAAAGACAGCAGAGTGACAACAGGGGTGCACCGGAGGACTTTGTGAACCCATCCAGGCCATGCCTGGGCCAAGCCCTACAGCAGATACGAGGTGCCAACAATACCCCCCTGCCCGAACTACCCAAGAGGGCGTCCCCCTCCCCCGGGTCCGGCCCCCTTTGGTAAGCTGACAGCGGCAGCCTACCATTGGGGAGTGATGACGGAATACCAGCAGCTCGCTTATGAGAAGTGCAGTAAAGCAAATGTGGCTGGTGTGGGCGCAGCCGTCCGCCGGGGGAAAGGGCACGTCAGCAGACGGACATGCCGATGGAAGAGAGGATAGGAGGTCTGTGGAAAAATGTCGAAGATATCTGGGAAGGGTGAGGAAGAAGGAAGCGAGCAGTCAACGAGTCAAGGAGTCAACCGAAGGTGAGCGCAAAGAGAGGATGGAGCCGCAAAGTCAAGGGGTGATGCGCACAGGAGGAGCGCGAACGGGAGAGGAGAGGCGGAATGGGAAGGAGCAGGCGGGGAGTAGAGCGGCAGCACCTCGAACAGCCACCAGGTCCAACACTTCATATGGGGGGACCCCGGAGGCCACGCGAGGAGCAGAGGAGGGAGCAGAGCAATAGGGGAGAGGGACGAAGCGGCCATACGAGCCCCGAGTCCGTGCCAACGCCTCATTTGGGGGCACGGAAGCGGAGCCGTACGGCGGTTTTGTCAATAGCCGCCTCCGTCTCTTCCATCACCTCACTTGGGGGGAACAGATGGAGAAAACCGAGAGAGAGAGAGGGCTCGGAGAGCAGGGAAACAAGACCAAGGCAAGTGTAGAGGGCAGCGTGGCAATCCGCAAAAAGAGCCTTGGTGAGAATGTCAGCTGTTTGATCAGCGGTGGGGATGTAGAGTATGGAGACTTTGCCGTCAGCGACGGCATCGCAAACGTAGTGATATTGACAGCGGACATGTTTTGTGCGGTCCTGAAGGACAGGGTCCTCACTCAAAGCGATCGCACCTTCATTGTCACAGTAGATAGCCGTGCCATCGAGCTGATCAAAACCAAGCTCGGAGAGAAGCATGGGCAGCCAGACGGCCTCTCGGCTGGCTTCAATTTCAGTAATGTACTCAGCTTCGGTGCTGGAAAGGGCCACCACAGATTTGTTCTTCGAACGCCAGTTGACGGGCCCACCATTGAGCATGAAAACCTATCCGGAGGTGGACCGACTGGTAGTTCTGATTTCCAGAGAGATCAGCGCCGCAAAAACCTGGAAGGATGTTGGAGCCAGACTGGTGGTGAATGCCAAGAGTGGCAGTGGAGCTCAGGTAGCGTACGCTGTGCTTGGCAGCCACGAGGTGGGCAGCTGTGGGATGTTGACAACCCTGGCTGAGAATGCCTACGGCATAAGAGAGATCAGGGCGAGTAGCCACTGAAGCATACATCAGAGAACCAACGATGCTCGGAAAGACTTTAGCGTCCGTTGGAGGCAGTAGATCAGTGGCCGTTGGGGGCTTGGTGAGACCATGTTGTGTAGTGAGAGGAGTAGTGATGGGGTTGGCAGCACCGAGTCCAAACGTTTCAGCAACACGTTGAGCGTAGGTGGCTTGCGTGAGGCAGACTGTGGGAGCCGTGGCATCATGGGTGATCTGGATGCCAAGGTAGTACCGCAGCTGGCCCATGTCGCTCATCTCAAAACACCAAGAAAGGTGTTGTTTGAGCATTGTGATTTCGGAGAGAGCTGGCGGGAAGAGGATGAGGTCATTGACATAAAGGATGATGCCAAGGGAAGCACCACCACCATGAAAGTAGAGGGAGTAGTCAGAGTGCAGCCTGGTCAGACCTTGCTGAATAAAGAACTCGTGAATGTTGAGGTTCCACTGGCGAGGGGCCTGCTTGAGGCCGTAGAGAGAGTGTTTGAGGTGACAGAAAAGATCAGCTTGACCATCGGCAATGAACTCCTCAGGTTGTGTCCTGTAAATGACCTCTTTGAGATCGCCATTGAGAAAATGCACTCTTGACATCCATTTGGTGTACATGCCACTTGTTTGCTGTGGCCATAGACATGATCACACGGATGGAGGAGTACTTGGCGACCGGAGCAAAGGTATCACTGTAGTTGACTCCCAGAGTCTGGCTGAAACCGCAAGCAACCAGGCGTCCTTTTAAGCGATTAATCTTGCCTGCACTGTCAAGCTTAGTACGAAAGACCCACTTGCATGTGACAATGTGAGTGTCAGCTGGGCGGGGTACAAGATCCCACGTTTCTTGCTTCATGAGCTGGTCATGCTCAGCTTGGGAAGCTTTTTGCCACTTTGCAGCGTCAGGTCGCCGCATGGCATCCTTGAAACTGATCGGATCGACAACTTGGGTGAAGAGAGCCACGTTGTCAGTGTTGTCTTGGTCAGGAGCCACGGCAAGGTAGTTCAGTAGAAAGGGTGACAGCAGTTTGCACTGTTGCTGAGAGCAGCGCAGCACGGGAATGGCAGGAGGATCAATGACAGGGGCTTGATCAGCTGAAACATGTTTTTTGGGCACGATAGGAGGAAGAACGCCGTCATGTTCATCTTATGTGGCATCAACGGAGACCTTTTGCAGGGGTTCAGGAACTGTCTCCGGATAGATGAGATGTGGGGTTGCGTCAGAGTGTGTTGCCCGAGCTTGAGAGAAGGAATCTTCATCAAAGGATGGTTGATGGATACAAATCATGGTCTTGGTAGTGTGGTCACAGACTTGGTATAGATCACAGTGGTCTTCATAGCCCAGAAAAATGCAAGGCTTGGAACGAGGTTCCAACTTGGAGCGAAGACCAGGACGAAGCCATATGTGTGCCATGCATCCAAATATGGGCAGATGATTGAGATTTGGACGATGCCCTTTCCATGCTTTGTATGGTGTTTTGGAGTCACCTGACAGCTTTCACGTTGGCAGACAGTTGGTGAGATAAGCTGTAGTGATGATGGCTTCACCCCAGAAGTGAGGAGGTAGCCCAGCAGTGTGTAGCATGCTGCGCGTCCGCTCAAGGAGAGTCTGATTCATGTGCTCTTCTTTGCCGTTCTGTTGAGGAGTGTGAGGCACGGTACGCAGGTGTTGAATTCCCTTGGAGTTGAAGTAGGCACGGAGAGCTGCGTTGACGAATTCACCACTGTTGTCAGTTTTAATTTTGCTGACTGTCATGTTGGTGGCATTCTCAACTTGGCGGACCCATATCTTGATAATATCAGCAGCCTCATTTTTGTAACGTAGCAGCTTGACCCATACATAATGCGTGTAGTCGTCCACAATGACCAGGAAGTAGTTATTTTTTAGCAAAGAGGGCTCTTTGATGTAGCACAGATCCATGTGTAGGAGTTCCAATGGCTGAGAGGTGCTGAGGCTGGTGTAGCTCTTGAATGATCTGTGATGTTGCTTGGATGTGAGACATCCACTGCATGGGGAGCTGGAAACAGATGTTGTGAGCGTCTTGGGTAGATCCAGTGTCACTTCATCCTTTGCCATTTTTTCAAGTGTTTGAAAACTGATGTGAGCCAGGTGACGATGCCAAAGCTCAGTGACTTGAGGTATGGATGGACTGGATGTATCAGCTTTGGTAGCCAGATCTGCTTCCATGAAAGCACCCTCTGGTGTGTCAGAGGATACCTGTGATGGAGGAGCATCTTGAGTCTCATGAACAGTGAGATTTCCTGTGCGCTTGGAAACAGTAGCCAGTTGGCCATTGACGCCATAGATATTGCAGTTTTTCTCAACCTCGAAAACCACATTGTAGCCTTTGTTGTTGATGCGTCTGACAGATAGCAGGTTTGCTACAAGATCTGGCACATAGAGTACGTTGTGAAAGGTGCAAGAAGCTGATTGTCCTTTCAAATTGATAGCAACTTTCACAGTTCCAATGCCATGAGCAGGGATCATTTGGCCATCTCCAATGCGGACTCCTCGTGCAGTGGAGAAGGGTGAAAAAGTTGTGAACAATTCTATGCGACTGGTCATATGCTTAGTACATCCCAAGTCGATGATCCAGGCCCAAATACCAGCGGTTAGGAGAAAAGAGCTGTCAACGGAGCACATTGTGATATCTTCATAAATTGGACTGCCTGAGAAACTCTGGTAGTCTTCTTCTTCAGCAACGGCCAGTTTTTCCAGTGGAGAAGGGTCGTTCTCTTCTTCATCTTCTTCAACCAGTGGATTTGGCATCAGCAGATTTTGTTGTGGAATGACTTATGAAGAGGAGTGATCAGAATCTGTTGATGCTGATCCTGTGAAGACCGTGTGCAAGGCAGAAAAGCTAGAGAAGAAATCTGAAACAATTGCGGCAGCAGGATGTGAGCTCATGGCAAGCATGGCTTGGTTGGGATATTGCCGCTGTTGATTTTGTGAGCCACGTAGTTTTTTCCCTTGTCGCATGGGGCAGTCAGCTTACACATGTCCTTTGCAATGGCAGCGCCGACATTCCCGTTCATCAGGGTGAATGCAGGGTCTTGGTATTCTTGTCATGACTTGCCCTTGTAATTTTTGGTGAGATTGCATCATGAGTTGACACTGACTTTGAGTGCCATGTCCATAGGAGTGAAACTTCTCAGTGCGGCGTCAATCTGCTCTACCTTGATACTTGGCCGAGAGGCCTATGTCTCCACCGTTTGCCTTGATGTACTCATCTTCAAAATACATGAGCTCTTGAATGGCGTACTCCAGAGAGAGTGACATCGGTAAGGCTGCTGCTGCCACTGCGGCTGCGGCTGGTGCTGCTGCCGCTTGAATAGCTGGAGCGGCTGGAGGAAGAAAAGCACCAATTGCATCAATATCTGACTGAAATTTGCCAATGGCAGTGCCCATCACTGCGAGCTTGTCAGCGTCATTGATTTGAGCCTTGTTGACATCTTTTAGTCACTCAATGGTGTTGTTAAATCTGGGAGGAAGGCCACGAAAAATGGTCTGGATCAAAACTCGATCAGAGACTGGTTCTCCCAAAGCAGTGATGCGACTTGAAGGATCCTTGAGATGGGAAATGCGATCCTCCAGCTTGGTATCTTCCTCCATTTTTTGAGTGTGAAACTCAGTAAGAAGATGTCCAAGTTCATCCCCATTCACTTTGTGATAGCGTTTGTTAGGGCTTTCCAAGCTTTGCTGGGACACAAAGTGTCGTTGTTGTCACGGATCAGGAATTTTAGACGTTCCTCTAATTGCATGGCAAGTAGAGAGAAAGCTTGGTCGCAGCGCCGTTGCCATGTCAGACGTTCATCAGCAGCTGGATTTGCTCCAAGAGTTTCTGTGGGAGTACCGGAGACAGCTCCCCAGAGTCCCTTGTTGAGGAACACCATCTTCATGTTGAAAGCAAAAGTTTCATAGTCCCCGCCATTAAAAATGGAAATTATGAAATGATCACTTGGCATGGCACCCGCCGCCATGCTGCAATGTGACAGTGGAGTTGACCTGGTAAAGGCACCCCCTGCTCTGATACCAAATGTTAGAAATATAGTCCTCTTAGAATCTCAGGTATCTCAGGTAAATACTCCACATTGAACTTGTACACTCAAACACTGTGTGGTACACACGGCAGGCAACTGCCGCACACGTAAACTGAGTGATATTTCTTACACACTTGTCAAGAGATCTCATACCCTGCACAAGTACATGGCTCGTCTCTTGCTGAATCCAACAGTATGCTGCATTGCTGAAATGATGAATTACAGACAAAGCAAGGATTTTCCTAAGCTGACAACAGTTTTTAGTGAGCGCTACTCGCCACTCGACTAAAACTAGAAACAGCAGAAATAAAAAAGCCTTAAACACCCGACTGTGCACCCGAGGTTGGCTAATTCCCAGCGCCCTTGGTAAGTCAATGGCAGAGATAAATCGCAGTCTAGATTTCCTCCGTGGTTCGTCGATTGTCAGACGGCGACGTTGGGTGAAGCTGACGCTCGTCCCTTGGTCGCTAGACGGATGCAATTGATCCATCGCACCATCAGACGCTCCAGTCGGTCCTTCCTTCTCCAGTACACCGGCATCTTCACAGCCGGCACGTCTTTGTGTCCGCCTTCCCCTTTCATCGACCGGACACCTAGCGGAGCTCTGCTCGCATGCTGGTCTGTCCGGTGTTCCTCAGCTGCATGCCATGTCAGCTGCTGGACTGAGAAGAGTTCTCGCTCAAAGGCTCGTCCATTCCCCAGTCCGTCAGAGACTGTCTTGCTTCTCGTTTTGTGTGGCTCAACACCAAGTAGGCCACTTTTGGAAACTGGAACTATGCACCAGAAACCGGGCCAGGTTGGCACGAGTTTGGGCACAGACTAGGCCAGATTCCAACAGATAAAATTCATCGACCCACACTCAACAGGCCTATTATCTAACCCAGAAATTCTGGGTCATTCATTAATTCTTCTGGTTCTGAGCATGGATTGCGCTCTTCCCTTTTTGGTGGGTTCCATGTCCCTGAAAGTTTCTTACAACCTATTCAGCACTATGAAAATGCAAGTTCAGAAGCAAGAAACTTTGTAGAAACATGGCTTTTTGCAAAGTTTCTTGCATTATCATCATCTCGGTAATACCCTGTCCACACTCCTTGGACATATGAAAAAATTCCCAAGATGCATTAAGAAGTATCTATGTTTGGACAATATGATTAATCAAATGATATTGTGCATCAGCTGCCAATTTTTTCTGGCAAATTGTGAACATGAATTCAGCTTTGTCAAAGCCAAGTGTTTCATTTTCAATAACATCATCTGTGACAGCTGTCAAGAGTTGGTCATTAATGTTTTTACAATGCCAATAGGCTCATGTACACAAGTGAACCAGTGTATTTCATATAATTTCCAGCATAACTACTAGAAGTGTATTGGATGGTGTAACCACCATCAAACATACTTTAGGGATACACTTTTGAATTTAGGGAAGGAAGGTTCATCCCAAAAATTCTCCTATTCTCCCCCTTATGGACTTAAGTTCTTTAGGTAAGTGTATGGGGGAGGGTAGCTTGGGGAGGGAGGGGGGGGGGATATACTGCAGGGGAATAGATGGAAAATGGACAAGAAACTAAGAATTCCAACAAATTACTAGTGAAAAAACTCTGTTATCTACAGAAAACACTCCCCAAAGCACTCAATATACTCAAGGCTTTGAGAGGGGATAGGGGGGGAGGGAGGGGTCGGGGGATTATTCATTCTTTGTTTTCTTGATGCATTTTCCATTTTGGGATGGGGCACATTCTAATATTTTAACATGATATCCTGTCCTAAGTTTCAACAAACACATCGTGTAGTCATCACATTAGATTAATGTTGTGCTGCCGGGTCCAAAATCAACTACTGCATCTAAAAATCCCGTTGATGGACCGTCATCAATGGGGCTGCACCATCAACATTTTCTTGTGTACAAATAGATGAACGGGAGGTATTTCCATCCAGTATCATTTAAGAAGATGTGTCACTCTGGACTGTTGGTCTTTGATATTTCATGTTTGATGTTACGGACACCCTAAAACCCTATTGTTAGAAAACATGCCATCAAATAAGGTGTTCCCTCATTACAGTTAAACTCATTTATGAACAATGAAATTCTTATGCCTCACATGTCACCAGATCTTTCCTTCTTGTACATGAATTTCTATGAAAAAAAATTGCTTCAATACGGGATACCTTCTTGGAAGGTACTGAAAAACATGTAAGCAGCTTGCAGATTACCTAGAGTATACTAGTTTCATCAACTACCATACCATTCACGCCTGTAATCAGCTGTAAAAGAGATTAAACTGTGGTCTAAGGTAATTTCCAGAGTGATTCAATGGAAGGGGGAGCCATCATGGTTACAGATTGAGATATTCTTCACATGCTAAATAGTGGTGGAAGACCGCGACTAGCAAGCCCCCTTACCAACGAAGGTATTGTGGTGCTTTTCAAAAGGATGGATTCCATCATCCAAAAGGAGGGGGATAGAAAGACAGTTTTCCATGAAAAAAAAGAGAAGGAAGAGGAAATTTACCCAATCTTTGTCCCCCTCCTGTCCCCCTTTGTGACCCAAAGGGGGACAGGAAGGTTCTAAGAGACATCTTAGAACATTCCAAAGTCCTTCCTGGTGGCTGGCGCCACTTGGCTGTCACAGGGACCGCCATGTAGTCAGGGGGTCAGATTGCCCCCAAAGTGGCTCATCCAAGGAGCCACTGCGCGCCTAAGCTAGAGGCTGGCTCTAGGAGTAAAAGAACGTGTCAGTTGCTTGTCATTGAGTACAGTTCTTTCCTTTGAGACTCCTAACAGAGTTGTCCACCAGAGGTAGACACTAAATAAGCAGTGGTTGGTCTAAGCCCTAGAAGTTCGCTCCTCGCGCAAAAGTGACCAGGTGCTAAGGACACAGTGCAAGCAAGTGATTCCTATGAACTGCTCAGTGTGGAACCTTGGCTCTGAGGGTGATATCATCTCTTGGTAGCAATACCAAGAGCGGTCGGTGGGAACCATTGTGTCGGAACACATTTTCTAGACCGTCGCCTCAAGCAAGTTGACAAAGGGTTATGGGCCCACACTGACTAGTAGTAAGGCACACTTCTGCGCACTCTCTTACCCTCTCTGTCTTGCAGCATGCATCATCTCCATCAGCTCCATCTACTCCATCTGCTCCATCAGCTCCAACGGCAGGTGCTGGCACTTAGCAAACAAGGGCCAAGGATAAGCTCTGCCCTTGGAGATACGACCATTGGACCCTAACCAGAATAAGCTCTGCCCTCGGGGGCACGACCCTAGGTTTGCTAGTGTGCGTTCTTCTCTGTTTGCAGGTGATCAACGGCCAAGGGGTAAGTGACGGATCTGCACCTTCAAAATTGGTAGCTAAAAACAGCCTACATCAGCGGACATTGGCCTCAAAGAAGCGGAGAAGTAGAGAAGCAGAGAAGTAGTATGATGAAACCCGCGACGCTCACTCTCGAGCAGGTCAATGGTGGGATGTCAAAGTTCACAGGGTTTGGTTTTCCCTTGTGGAAATTGCAATTTGAGATTGTCATGAGGTTGCATGGCTAGTTGGAGATGTTCCTTGGAGAAGAGGTTGAACGTCCAACACCAGATTCTGGATATGAAGCATGGAATCTAAAAATGACATGGCGCTTGCAATTCTTGTGACATCAGTGCATGAGTCACAACATGTCCACCTCCAAGGTATCACACATGCATCAAAGGCGTCTGGGAAGCTTGCACGTGTACACCAATCAACGGCTCTCGCAAATGGCCTCTTCATCCTTCAAAAGTTGATTTCGATGAGGGTGAGCGAGGGAGAGTCAATTCCGGAATTTCTTTTGCAGTTTGAAGGATTGCTGCAGCAAGTGACCCAAATGAACTGGGAAATCGACACCAACATGCAGGCCATAATCCTCCTCATGGTGCTACCTGAAAGCTAGGGTCCTCTGATCACCGTCTTTGGCGGTTGGAAAGAGGAGGATTCGACGTATGAGGCAGTATTCGAGTACGTGCGTAACGAGGCCATGCGTCGCAGCGGTAGTGAGGCTAACATTTCAGCCTATGCTGCACAATACGGTGGTCGTGGCAACAACTCATCTTCCGGTCAGAGCAGCAGCGGAAGCGGTGGCGGTGGAGGAAAAGGCAATGGTGGCAGTGGAAAGAGTTCAAAGCATCCTAGGAAGTGCCATAATTGTGGCAAGCCGGGGCATTGGGCACGAGAGTGCAGGGCTCCCAAGAAAGAAGACGGAGATCATGGTGGTAGATATGCGGGCAAAGGAAAGGGTAAGGAGTTAACAAACATGATGGCTAAGAGTGTGCCGGTAACCAAGGGAGCAGCACTGCTCAAGCGTGGAGCCTACGGGCTTGACTTTGGCACGAACCACCACTCTTCAAGGGAGAAGGATGGGTTCATCTCCATTGGGGACACTGAACGTCGCTTCAGGTGTGCCAACGGAAGCCTTGTCCATGCGCAAGGCGAGGGAGATAAGCTGATCAGCATCAGTGTGAACAGTGCTGAAAAAGACTTGAATTCGGAGAACATCGTCTACATGCCGTCCTTTGCGGCAAACCTCTTGTTAGTGTCCAAAATCATGGACCACGACATGACGGTCATCTTCACGGAGGAGGAGGCCTTGATTGTCAAGAACAAGGACATCAAGATCTCCTAGCCCAAGGAGAGTCTTGTCGCACAAGTCCCAAGAGTTGATGGGCTCTACG
>SZWC01024467.1:20121-31363 GCA_023375785.1 Penium margaritaceum | reverse complement strand
CGAAGGATGCACTCTGTGCATGTAGCGCAGTTGTTTGCATTGCAAAAGCCTTCGGTGTAGGCATTGTTGTGATGCTGTCAGTCATACACAGCTGTACAGTTAGTTGTGACCACTCGGCCGTGTCCATGCTCGTGCAGATCCCTGAGGCGGACCCAGGTGGAGACGGAGTCCCCTGAGGTGGTGCTCCACCCGCTGGAGGCAGCCTGGTAGCCTACCTGGTGTACCAGGGGGGTTGGCACGACCTACGGACTGCCTTGGAGACCGTCAGGATTTTCTCGGTGGAAAGCCCTGCCAGGCTGATTTGCATGTTTGTCTTCTTACACTCTCCAGCTGCTGTTGGACATAGGCGTGTGACCATTAGTTGCGTCCGTCTTTTTGTCTTGCATCCGTAGGATCAGACGGCGCTCCGTTTGGACGCCCATGCGCAGAGTTATGGCCAAAACAGTGGTTTTGGGCTAGTTCAGGACTGACAGGTGCCGCCGCGTGCGCCACCCGCTGTGAGCCGCGGCGTCTATTTATGCTGTGAACCTGTCATTTGTCAACTCTCTCTGCAGATTCACTAAATTGCAGCTTCTGAGACTTGCCTTGTCTCTCTTAGCCTGACCCTTGCTCTTCTCGCACCCGCTTGCATGCTAGTGCGTTAAGCTGACAAGCCTGTGTCGCCACGTCAACAGCAGCATTGCTAGGAAGCTGCAGTGAAGTTTCTCATGGTATCACAGCAGCGAGCCAGAGCTCGCACAGCTGCGCAGCAGAGACGTAGCGTTTGCAGCAGCAGTGAGCGACAGCAGCAGCAGCCCTGAGTGGCAGCAACAGCACAGCCAACCGCAGCAGCAACGGGTCCTGTGAGGGGGGGCCACCACCACGCAGCAGTGGACGCGGCCACGACAGCCGCATCAGTCGACACAGCCGCAGCCTCTCCACCCACGGCCGCAGCAGACCTGGCCGTGACACCAGCCGCGGAAGCAACAGCGGCGGCGGCAAAAGGGAGCAGTTGCGACAGCAGCAGCCGCGGCACCAGCCAGCAGCTGCGGCAGCGGCCAGCAGCCGCGGCAGCAGCCAGCAGCGGCTGCTGCAGCAACAGCAGCAGCCGCGGCTGCCGCGGCAACAGCGCAACAGCGCACCGCAGCAGCAGCCGCTGCACAGCAGCAGCGCAGCGCAGGAGCGGCAGCGCAGCAGCGGCAGCGCAGCGCAGCAGCGGCAGCGCAGCAGCAGCGGCAGGACGGCAGCGTAGCACCAGCGGAGCAGCGGCAGCGCGGCAGCACAGCAGCGCAGCAACAGCGCAGCAGCAGCGGCAGCGCAGTAGCAGCAGCGCAGCGTAGCAGCGGCAGTGCAGCAGCAGCGCAGCGCTGCCGCGGCTGCGCAGCAGCAGCAGCAGCAGCGCAGCGGCAGCTGCGCAACGCAGCAGTCACAGCACCGCAGCAGCGTAGCAGCGCAGCGCAGCAGCATCAGCAGTGGCAGGGACGATGCCCGCAGCCCACTGCTGACGTCAGCAGACCCCTGCTGATGTCAGCGGTGAGGACGCTGACGTCATCAGAGACTTGATGAAATTTTTTTACAAAAAGGCAATTTTTGCCAGCATTTCAATTCCTCGAGAAACGCTGACGGTTTTGTGTTCGGACGACTTCTGCACCGCCTCAGCATGGAGCCGAGCAGCTCCAAGGGCAAGGAGCTGGAGGACACCGTCACGAGCGGGGGTCGCAGCCCACGCTCGAAGGCGATTGACTTCCTTCTGGTGGAGCAGTCATCACTCCGCCAACGCCAGGATGAGCAGTCAGCGATGCTGCGGCAGATCCGCGATGCCTTGGTCTCTCCATCTGGGACACCGGGACATCAGCCCAGGAGTGAGAGAGGGGCAACCCCATCGGCTCAGGAGTCTGCTGGTCCCACTGCCGCCCCTGCGCGGAGACGAGAGTCCATGGTCGAGGAGTGGGATCAGGCGCCACCTCCCACGGGGGAGGATGCGCTTCGCCGGCTGATGGAGCAGATGAGGAGCCTGCGCATTGAGACACCGGCGCCCAGTCCGAGGGGACAGCAGCAGCAGCAGCAGCAGCAGCAGCAGACCGACCCGCATCAGGTCTCAGGTGCCGCTGGGGGAGCAGCGTTGATGCCTTTCATGCCCTTCCCACGTCCGCTCCCAGCACCACCTGAGGTCCAGCTCCCCACAGAGCGACGACCCAAGGACTTCGAGACTTCACCGCCTCGCTACGACAGCAAAGCGGGGTTTGACTGTTTGGAGGTGCTGTTTCAGGTATGGGCAGACTCGGAGGGGGTCTGGCCCTACTACCACAGCCAGTACCAGACGGCTGATCCGCTCCAGTCCCATACGGCAGCGCGTGCCATGCGTGGACTGCTGTACGCGGTTCCAAAGGAGACAGTAGTCGACTTCCGCCCCTTCCTGGGCGCACCTGGGACGGGAGCAGGCGCAGACCCGCGCCGCGGCTGGGAGCTGGCGCTGACCCTATTTACAGCAGAGACTCACGCGACCCGGTCACCGCGCCTTCGCGAGTTCCACTCTCTTCATCAGGGATCCTCGGAGTCAGCAGCTGATTATTGGCGTCGGGCCATGCGCCTGTACACTCGCTTGGGCACCGGAGGGGGCTCTCAACTCTGGGCGTTGGACACCATCATGTTGGGAGTGCGCCCCGAGCTCACTGACACCTTCTCCCGCCTCGACCAGGACGTCCTCGCGTCCATGTCCGACACCCTCCAGCTGTTGCCCTGGGCGCAGCGGTACTTCATCTAGGTCGCGACGGCTGACGAGGCAGCTCGCGCGCATCGACAGGGCGCCATGGCCGCAGCAGCAGTGGGAGCGACGTCCTCTACGCCTTCCACACCGTCTTCCGCCTTCACCCCCACCAGCTCCACCTCTTCCTCTCCCGCCTCCTCCCCTGTTACTCCGACGGCCACTGCAGCAGCCGTGAAGGGGAAGAAGGGGAAGAAGAAGAGGGGACCGCAGCAGCCTTCTCGTGGCACCGGACGGGCTGTCCGCTGCCACAACTGCGGCGGACCTCATCGCTACACTGGGTGTCAGCAAGAGCTGGACTGGGCGAGGATCACCCGCGGTCTTCAGGCAGCCCACGAGGAGCGGATCCGCACTGAAGCAGCAGCCCGTGCCGCAGCGACCTCGGGTGCAGCACCGGCGGCAGACCCGCCGCCATCCGGGGGAAGTACCACGCCAGACCCAAGGGACCAGACCATCGCGGAGCTACGTCGACTGCTGGCACTTCGCTCTCAGGGAGGTGCGAGTGTACTGTCACAGCCGAGTGGTCCACAGACTGACTGTCCATCTGTGTTTATTGCACGCGGTCATGCTTGTGGGGGGGCAGCGTCGCCTGGTGAGGATGAGTCTGACAGCACAGAGTGGTTGGATGAGTCGCATCGTCGTGCATTGTCCCGCTGTCCTGCCACACCTGCTGAGCGTCCAGCAGAGGCAGCGTGCTCCGTTGCTCGTTGCACCGTGACCACCACAGGTCGTGAGGCGAGTGGCCACTGGATCATTGACTCAGGGGCCACTCACCACATGACCTGCGACCGTACCGCCTTTGTCGTGCTTGGTCCTGTTGGGTCTGTTCGGTCAGTGCGGACAGGTTCTGGGCAGTCACTACCTGTTCAGGGGACAGGGGTCGTACAGTTCGATGGTCCGTCTGGTCCCGTGTACCTTTCTGACGTGCTTTTCGTGCCTGATCTTGAGCTCAGCCTGCTCTCTGTCCGTACCTGCACGAGGATGGGTCTCTCTGTTCACCACTCCGTTGATGATGCCACGATCACTGCACTTGACACTTCCACAATTGTGTTGTGTGCCTCTGTTGTGGATGACCTGTATCGCATCGTGCGCTGTTCTGCTCCTGACTCTTCTCCTTGCTCATCTGCCCGCGTCTTTGTCACGGGGGTGTTGTCTCCTCACCACCAGCGCCTGTTACACCGGCGCCAGTGTCATGTGAGCACGGACACTGTATCCAAGCTCATTCGTACACAGCCCGCTCTCGGTCTTGACGCGGCTTCCTTCGAGAAGCCGCCCAAGACCGACTGTCTGTTCTGCGCTCAGAGCAAGATGCATCGCTGCACCTACCCTGCCTCCGTCACTCGTGCACAACGTCCCCTGGAGCTTGTCCACTCGGACCTCCTCGGACCTCTCCCTCTCGAGTCTGTCGCTGACCGTGGTCGGTATGTCCTTACCCTCACGGATGACTTCACCCGCATGCGGTGGGTCTACTGCCTCCGCCACAAGAGTGATGCCGCTCTTGCCGTGCGCTTGTGGCTCGTGATGGCTGAGCGTCAGTCTCGTCACTCCCTCCACACCTTCCGCTCTGACCGCAGTGGTGAGTATCTCGGTGAGCTCACCACTCACTTCGCCGAGCTTGGTATCTGTCACCAGCTCTCGGCGCCTGCTACGCCACAGCAGAACGGTGTGTCCGAGCGCTGGAACCGCACCATGGAGGACGCGGTTCGCGCTATGCGCGCTGAGTGCGGTCTCCCGGAGTCCTTCGCCTTCGAGGGCTTTGCCTACATGACGTGGGTCTGGAACCGCCTCCCGCATGGTCCCTTGCCGGACCACGTCACGCCGTATGAGCAGTGGTTCGGTCACCGTGCGGACCTCAGGCTTGTTCGCGTCTGGGGTTCCTTGGCTTGCGTCTGGTACACCGAGGACCAGCAGGGGTCCAAGGTCTCTCTGCGCGGCCGGATGTGTGCCTTCCTTGGTGTCTCCTCGCGCTCCAAAGTGTGGCGTTTCCGGGATGCGGGTCGGCACCTCATCGTTGAGTCGCGCGACGCGCTGTTCTTTGACGGACTGTCGTACCGCGACTTGTCTGCCATTCTCACTCAGGCAGCGTCTCACGTTCCCACCGGTGAGGCCTCCCGTCGGATGGGGGAGTCTGCCCCACAGGGTGAGTCCGTCCGGGGTGCCTCCGGGGTGCGACCGTCACTGGCCACCATTGACCCGGCCATCATTGCTGTCGGGCCTGTAGTCTCTACGCCTGCCTCACTTGCGCCTCGCACGACTGTCTCGCCCGCACCTGCCGCGCCTGCCTCGCCTGCCCCCGCAGCGCCTGCTTCGCCTGCCGGAGCTGCACCTGCCTCGCCCGCACCCACCGCGACTGCCTCGCCCGCGCCCGCTGCGACTGCCTCGCCCGCGCCCGCCGCGACTGCCTCGCCCGCGCCTGCCGCGACTGTCTCGCCCGCACCTGCAGCGCCTGCTTCGCCCGCGCCCGCCGCGACTGCCTCGCCCGCGCCTGCCGCAACTGTCTCGCCCGCTCCTACAGCGCCTGCTTCGCCCGCGCCTGCCGCGACTGTCTCGCTCGCGCCTGCCGCGACTGTCTCGCCCACGCCTGCAGCGTCTCCAGATGCAGCACCTGCCCTTCCTGTGGCTGAACCGTCGTTCAGCTCAGACTCGGGCTACTCCCGTGGGCCAGGTGGGCGTCTCCGCCCACTGGCCTCACGAGCACCTTCGACTGCGGTTGCGCCACCCAGGCGAGGCACGCGCAGCGTGCACAGTGGTGACCCTGGCACGAAGGCTCTCGGCCTGAGTGTCCAAGGCACCGACACGGAGGTGCACCCAGCTTGTCCCATTGGGCACCAGCTGATCGCTGACGAGCACGAGGCTGCACAGGCAGCTACCGCTGACCTGGTTGTGGTCCGTCCGACCCGCGAGGCGTGTGTCCTGGCCACCCGGAGCTCTCCTTTGACGGTCCCCGATCCAGACACGTTAAAGGAGGCTCTCTCAGGAGAGGATGCTGAGCAGTGGCGGGCCGCCTGTGAGGACGAGCTCAGGGCCATCCGGGAGCACGGAGTTTTTGAGCTGGTCAACCGTCCTGAGGGACGAAAGGTCGTGCAGGTCAAGTGGGTCTTCCACAAGAAGGTGAAGCCTGACGGCTCACTGGACCGCTATAAGGCCCGCTTGACTAAAAGGGATTCTCTCAGGTTGAGGGAATCGACTTCACTAACACCTTTGCCCCTGTTGGCCGCATGACCACAGCTCGCGTGCTACTTGGTGTGGTCACCCAACATGACTGGGAGCTGCACCAGATGGATGTGAACAATGCGTTCCTCCACGGCACCTTGGAGGAGGAGATCTACATGGTCCAGCCACCTGGGTTTGAGGTCGAAGGAAACAAGGTCTGGCGCTTGCGCAAGGCCTTGTATGGCCTGAAGCAGTCGCCCCGGTGCTGGAAGCAAGAGATCACTCGCACCCTCACTCAGGCTGGATACGTCCAGAGTGACGCCGATCCGTCACTCTTCATCCGACGGACAGCCGAGCACCTCACTGCCATTCTGGTGTACGTGGATGATCTCCTGATTGCGTCTCCGTCACTGGAGGCCGTGAAGGAGGCCAAGGCGGTCCTGCAGGCCGCCTACAAGATGAAGGATCTTGGTCCAGCGGCTGTTTTCCTCGGGATGGAGATTGTGCGTGATCGTCGTCGACGGACACTCCTCCTCCATCAGGCACGATATGCACAGATTGTGGGGGAGCGGTTTGCTGACCTCCTTGGTGCTGTTCCCGCTGCCTCGTCACCCATCACTCCCGACGGGCAGGACGCTCTGAAGGTGACAGACCCAGCCGATCTGGGCGAAACTATGGACGTGACCCTGTACTTGCGCATCATTGGCTCACTGATGTACTTGGCCACGACCACGCGTCCCGACATTGCGTTCACTGTCAACCTACTCGCACAGTTCAGTCAGTCCCCTCGGGCTCGCGCTCTGCACGCAGCTTTGCNAAGCAGGGGTGCATTGCTCGCAGCTCCTCAGAGGCTGAGTATGTTGCTCTGGGCGCTGGCGCCGCTGAGGCGGTGTGGCTGCAGCGGTTGTTTCAGTGTTTTGGTCAGTCCGTGCCTACCATCATCCTCCGCTGCGACAACCAGAGTGCTCTCGCGATCGCTGAGAACTCTGGTGTGTTCCACGCACGCACGAAGCACATCGCTGTCGAGTATCATTTCGTGCGCGATCTGCTGGAGCGGCAGTTGATCTCCATCATCTGGGTGGGCACAGACTTGCAGCGCGCTGATTTTCTGACCAAGGCACTGGCACGTGGGAAGTTCCTCGTGGCTGTTCGTTCCGTCGGGTTGCGACCCCTGTCTGAGAGTGGGTGACTGTCCGGGTCTCTGTTGAGCACTCTGTGTTGCACCGGCACGCGTTCTGCACGTGTATGGACATGCGTACCATCGGGTCATGGGGGAGTGTTGTGATGCTGTCAGTCATACACAGCTGTACAGTTAGTTGTGACCACTCGGCCGTGTCCATGCTCGTGCAGATCCCTGAGGCGGACCCAGGTGGAGACGGAGTCCCCTGAGGTGGTGCTCCACCCGCTCGAGGCAGCCTGGTAGCCTACCTGGTGTACCAGGGGGTTTGGCACGACCTACGGACTGCCTTGGAGACCGTCAGGATTTTCTCGGTGGACAGCCCTGCCAGGCTGATTTGCATGTTTGTCTTCTTACACTCTCCAGCTGCTGTTGGACATAGGCGTGTGACCAGTCGTTGCGTCCGTCTTTTTGTCTTGCATCCGTAGGATCAGACGACGCTCCGTTTGCACGCCTGTGCGCAGAGTTATGGCCAAAACAGTGGTTTTGGGCCAGTTCAGGACTGACAGGTGTTGGTTTATGTGGCTTCCACCCGTCACGACCGACACTGCTAGTTTACCGATATACCCACATTCGGGGTATATGACAGAGGAGGGCGTGACGACACGACGGGCCTCCGGACTGCACCGAGACTTCTCCAGCACCTACGACAGCGCCGGCGAGACGTGGTCGATGCGTTCCGGCAGCCATGTGGGCTTGTCAGGAGGTAGGAGAGTTTTCTCGGTGGGTTCAGACCCGCGCACCCGGTTGACTGTACCGGTGCGACGAGGAGACCCGATGGCTATTATGGGGCTTCCGATGTTCGGAAAGCCGTTTGTGATGTCTGGACGTTGATTCCGAGATGTTTTGACACTGCTCATATTTTCTCGGTGGTCGAGACCCGGGCACTCGGCGAGCTGTTCCGGTGCCTCGAGGAGACCACCTTTTGCTGCTCTCGTGGTGTATGCAGTGTGTTCTCCCTGTTGAGTCATTTTGGTTCAGCAGGGGTGACGGGGCCCGGTGCGGTTAGCTGCCGGCGCCCCTATATAAGCCCGCTAGGGGCTCATTTGTAATCTCTCCTTGTTCTTATATTCAGCGTTCCAGACTTAGCCAAATTCTTGCCGTCTTGCGTCACACTCACACACAGAGCTCATGTTCGTTTTGCATGGGCCTACATGCCCTAAAAAAATTATTTCCAATTACAGGTGCCGCCGCGTGCGCCACCCGCTGTGAGCCGCGGCGGCTATTTATGCTGTGAACCTGTCATTTGTCAACTCTCTCTGCAGATTCACTAAATTGTAGCTTCTGAGACTTGCCTTGTCTCTCTTAGCCTGACCCTTGCTGTTCTCGCACCCGCTTGCATGCTAGTGCGTTAAGCTGACAGGCATGTGTCGCCACGTCAGCAGCAGCATTGCTAGGAAGCTGTAGTGAAGTTTCTCAGGCATGGCCGAGGTAATCTCTCTGCCGTTCCACAGACGAGTTGAAGACTTGTGGGAAAGAACTGCCGCTTTTGCGACGTTCCAAAGGCTCGCAAGTGAGCTGTTTGATGAGCAATGGACAGTGGAGCAGTGGTCCAGATGTTGTTGCTTCCATGACCTCAAAGCAGTGCTCCAACAGTAGTGGGAAAGTCAAATCCATGTCACCGTGACACACCCTTTGTTGATAATGAATGTGCCACCGCATCAGTGCTGCTATTGCGACTGCATCGCGTGACTGGGTGACTTCGTGATGACTAGTCTGAGGCATTTGCAAGGGTGCCCTGCCAGCAATTGCACCCTACCCGACGCTTACCTCATGCACAACCACAGATGTGGACAGAAGCAGAGTAGAATGGACACGAGAAAATGGAAAATGTGCTACTGGGTCATCCCGTATTTGGACCATTACGGGCCCTGCCTGTCTCTGCTTGGGAATTTCTTTCCCATCAAAACAAATCTTCGGCATGGCAGGCACCTGGCCACCAGGCTTGGACACGTCTGACCCCCAGTGACTGGGATCTGGGGTAAGGGTACATACAGGGAATGTGACTCGCCAGGAAAACCTGTGTTTAATAAATAAACTTTTTTATTTCCTTCTGGGAAAGGGGGTCCACACAGGTCATGCAGCCCCGCGAGCGGACCTCGCATGTCTCAGCTAGATCATACACGCATGCAGATTCTCTCACATATGTGCAGATGCTTGTCACGACATCAAGCCGAAAACGGCATGTGCCCATCAACATCCTTCTCAATCCCACTTCCTACAGCTCATTGACGAGGATTTACAGCAGCGGTTTCACCTGGCGGTCACTCCCGTTGCAAGGTGGAGTGGGATGGGAGGGGAGGATGGTTGGGTGGCGTGGGAGGTGAGGGGAGGGGAGGATGGTTGGGTGATCTAGTTGACGCCGTCGGGCTTTTCACAGCGTCTTGTCTGCCTCCTCATGTGAGGTCCTCCTTACACCTTAAACCTTCAGTGGACGCTCGCCGTCACAACATGGCCTTTGCGACCGTCTTGTCGTGGCAGTTGCAGTTGGGGCCGATCTGACCTGCAGGTCTGCGCCCACAGACAGCCAGCGCAGGTGTCCCCTCGCTTTGGTGTCTTCCGGTGAGAACACAAACTGATTTCCAGCGCTGCCCAGCCGAGGCGTCCATCCAATCACACGCTCCATTCGCTCACACCTTTGAAACGTTGTCCGCTGTGGCATGTGGTGTGAAGGGCCAAAGGAGTCAAAGGAGAAAGCTGTTCCTCCCGCTTGAGGGGTAGGGAAGCAGCCAGAGGGGATGGGCCACAGCCATGTTGTGGAGGCTGGACGACACGTGACACGATTATTGGTGGCGGGGGTTAGTCGGAAAGGTTGGTTGGATCGNGGGGGAGGACTCTGTTTCTACAGAGCGCGATTGGAGACGTCAACATCGATGCGGAAATCCACACTGGCATCTACAAATCAGCTATCAACATCGACATCCACACGGACAGTGACATCAGGTTCAGCAAACAACAAACATCACAATACCAACCAACACCATGAACATCTGCATCGACAGCAACATTGACATTGACACCAAGATTCACTAAGATTCACAACATCATCGCCATTGGCATCATCGTCATCCTTGCTGATATGAACATTGACGTTTACATCGACAGTGGCATCTACATTAACGTGAATGAACATCCCCATAGACATAGGCAGCATAATCCACATCTGCAAGGAATTCACACATATCACTTGAAGGAATCATCATCCGCAACAGCATCGACATCCATATCGACATCCACATTACCATAAACATCGACATCAACATCAAAATCGACATCCATACCAACATCGACACTACCATAAACATTGACATCAACATCAAAATCGACATCCATATCAACATCGACACTACCATAAACATCGACATCAACATCAAAATCGACATCCATATCAACATCGACACTACCATAAACATCGACATCAACATCGACATCCATATCAACATCGACACTACCATAAACATCGACATCAACATCAAAATCGACATCCATATCAACATCGACATCAACATCAAAATCGACATCCATATCAACATCGACACTACCATAAACATCGACATCAACATCAAAATCGACATCCATATCAACATCGACATCAACATCAAAATCGACATCCATATCAACATCGATACTACCATAAACATCGACATCAACATCAAAATTGACATCCATATCAACATACCATAAACATCGACATCCACATCAAAATCGACATCCATATCAACATCGACACTACCATAAACATCGACATCAATATAAACATCGACATCCACATCAAAATCGACATCCATATCAACATCGACACTACCATAAACATCGACATCAATATAAACATCGACATCAACATCAAAACCGACATCGGATGCAAGGCCACCTCATTCGCCCGCTATGGCTTTGCTCGTTCTGTTTGTCAAAGCAAGCAAGAAGTCTCCGAGGACTAAACATGCACACCCCCAAACCAACCCCACCCCCACCTTCCACCACTTTTCCTTGCCCACGTCGCACTCCTACCTCAAACTGTTCAGTGGGCTAGACCTAGAGGCGCCATGAATTCAAACTACCAATGTCAACACCAAAAGGCAGAGCCTCAGCTTTCGGCAAAGTAGTGCAGATCAGAAAGTGCTGTTGCATCTGTTCCCTAAGTGTCTTCAGGGGGGAGGGGGGAGATGAGG